>WNWK01005280.1:17500-100000 GCA_009830355.1 Cherax destructor | reverse complement strand
CTGAGAGTTTCTGTCACTGGCGTACACACGACAAATAAATTCTGAGAGTTTCTGTCACTGGCGTACACACGACAAATAGATTCTGAGGGTTTCTGTCACTGGCGTACACACGACAAATATATTCTGAGGGTTTCTGTCACTGGCGTACACACGACAAATATATTCTGAGAGTTTCTGTCACTGGCGTACACACGACAAATAGATTCTGAGGGTTTCTGTCACTGGCGTACACACGACAAATAGATTCTGAGTTTCTGTCACTGGCGTACACACGACAAATAGATTCTGAGAGTTTCTGTCACTGGCGTACACGACAAATAAATTCTGAGGTTTCTGTCACTGGCGTACACACGACAAATAGATTCTGAGGGTTTCTGTCACTGGCGTACACACGACAAATAGATTCTGAGGGTTTCTGTCACTGGCGTACACACGACAAATATATTCTGAGAGTTTCTGTCACTGGCGTACACACGACAAATAGATTCTGAGGGTTTCTGTCACTGGCGTACACACGACAAATAGATTCTGAGAGTTTCTGTCACTGGCGTACACACGACAAATAGATTCTGAGGGTTTCTGTCACTGGCGTACACACGACAAATATATTCTGAGAGTTTCTGTCACTGGCGTACACACGACAAATAGATTCTGAGGGTTTCTGTCACTGGCGTACACACGACAAATAGATTCTGAGGGTTTCTGTCACTGGCGTACACACGACAAATAGATTCTGAGGGTTTCTGTCACTGGCGTACACAGCAGAAATATGTCGTCAGTCTCTGGATCGAGTTCACATTAAAAATAAAATATTAGGTTAGAACTGATAAAAATCTTTCATAAAAGAAAATTTATCACATGGCGAAGTAAATGTTGAGAACAATATTTATTTTTTATATTGAGTCATCTTCTAGGAAAATCAAGCTTACTTTTGAAGGAAGTCGATATTACTCTTAAAGGAAGTCGATCTTACTCTTAAAACAAGTCGATCTAACGCTTAAAGGAAGTAGATCTTACTCTTAAAACAAGTCGATCTAACGCTTAAAGGAAGTAGATCTTACTCTTAAAACAAGTCGATCTTACTCTTAAAGGAAGTAGATCTTACTCTTAAAACAAGTCGATCTTACTCTTAAAGGAAGTGACTCTTAAAGGAAGTCGATTCTACTCTTAAAAGAAGTCGATCTTACTCTTAAAACAAGTCGAACTTACTCTTAAAACAAGTCGATCTTACTCTTAAAGGAAGTCGATCTTACTCTTAAAGGAAGTCGATCTTACTCTTAAAACAAGTCGATCTTACTCTTAAAACAAGTCGATCTTACTCTTAAAGGAAGTCGATCTTACTCTTAAAGGAAGTCGATCTTACTCTTAAAGGAAGTCGATCTTACTCTTAAAGGAAGTCGATCTTACTCTTAAAGGAAGTCGATCTTACTCTTAAAACAAGTCGATTTTACTCTTAAAACAAGTCGGTCTTACTCTTAAAACAAGTCGATCTTACTCTTAAAAGAAGTCGATCTTACTCTTAAAACAAGTCTGTCTTACTCTTAAAACAAGTCGATTTTAATCTTAAAACAAGTCGGTCTTACTCTTAAAACAAGTCGATCTTACTCTTAAAACAAGTCGAGCTTACTCTTAAAGGAAGTCGATCTTACTCTTAAAGGAAGTGGATCTTACTCTTAAAACAAGTTGATTTTAATCTTAAAACAAGTCGGTCTTACTCTTAAAACAAGTCGATCTTACTCTTAAAGGAAGTCGATCTTACTCTTAAAGGAAGTCGATCTTACTCTTAAAGGAAGTCGATCTTACTCTTAAAGGAAGTCGGTCTTACTCTTAAAACAAGTCGATCTTACTCTTTCTTTACAGGACAATGAGAAGATTGATTATGAATGTAGCATTTTTGCCACAACTATAATAATAATAATAATAATAATAATATTTTTTATTAACACATAGTCCGTTTCCCACCAAGGCAGGGTGGCCCGACAAAGAAAAACTTTCATCATCATTCACTCCATCACTGTCTTGCCAGAGGCGTGCTTACACTACAGTTACAAAACTGCAACATTAACACCCCTCCTTCAGAGTGCCGGCACTGTACTTCCCATCTCTAGGAATCAAGTCCGGCCTGCCGGTTTTCCTGAAACCCTTCATAAATGTTACCTTGCTTACACTCCAACAGATCGTCAAGTCCTAAAAACCATTTGTCTCCAGTCGCTCCTAACACGCTCACGCATGCTTGCTGGAAGTCCAAGCCCCTCGCACTCAAAACCTCCTTTATCCCCTCCCTCCAACCTTTTCTGGGCCGACCCCTACCCCGCCTTCCCTCCACTACAGATTTATACACTCTCGAAGTCATTCTATTTTGTTCCATCCTCTCTACATGTCTAAACCATCTCAATAACCCCTCCTTAGCCCTCTGGTAATCCCACACCTCCTCCTAATCTCCAAACTATGGATTCTCTGCATTATATTCACACCACACATTGCCATCAGACATGACATCTCCACTGCCTCCAGCCTTCTCCTTGTTGCAACATTCACAACCTGTTACAAAATGACACGATATCTATTAATAATAGATATCTCCAGTGAACACTAGAAAGGAAAGCCCTTCTAGCATCCAGCCTGTTACTGGGCTTTTGAAACAAAGTCAGTATCCTGGTTCAGTTATCCGACATATTATATAGATTAAGGGGATTGCAACTGATAGGGTACTAACCAAACAGATATATTTAAAAGGTTTATTAACAAAGAGAGAAAATCTAGGGTAGCAAAGTAAATCAAATATAAAGATATTAATTAAGATATCAATTAGGAGGTTAATTAGGAGGGTAGCTCCTACACTGCTCTCATATACAATAAGTCTGTGCTGAGGGCACATATATATAAATGACTCAGAAGTACCATCAGGTACGATGTCAATAATTACAATAATATATACAAGTAAGAATAAATGTGTGTATGAGTGTGCTCCCGGTAACTCTAAGACTCGACTCAATTAGTGTACGACAAAACAACTTCTCAAGCTAGCTGCACTAACAAACTGACAATCAGAACAGCTTGATTGTCCAGTAAAATGACCACTTCGCAGAACAGCAATATAACAGGCAACAACAACACAGCGTCAGGAACAAGGAGATAGAAAAACGACCCTAACTGGGGACCATCAGTAGATCCTCCAAAACAGTCATAAAACTCCCTTTCAACTGAAACTAGCTTCAGCATAAACAATCCCAAACTGTGGCGGTGCACAGATGCCTTATCGAAGTAGGTCCAGAGCTAGAGCTTGAGACCTGAGTTTTATCAGAGTGTCAAGGTGACACACAACCCAGAAAAACGTCGAATAATCACTGTCTAGTCTATTCTCTGTGAACAGAGTTACACAGAGTCCTGAGAAGTATGCTTCGCCTCACCAACGAGTGCATACTCTACCCAACAGAGTCTAAAGTCGAGAAAACAAGTAGAAATAGAGTGAGGTGTTGACTCGACGAGGTCAGCAGGCCAGAGAGAGAGAGAGGAAAGAGGAACAACCACCCAGCTCAGGTGTGTTCAGAGACTGACTCCTCCCAGCAACTAGACGCCGGCAGCATAACAGTAGTTTGCCAACACCAAGGCAGTTACTACACACTCTCAAACATAACAATATTACATCCTACCTAATAAATAGAGCTAAGTTAAATAATAGTCTAATAATAATATAAAGCAAAATATTAACGATTTAGCTATTATCGAGAATATTCGCAATATAAAATTATAGAAAATGGAAATATACATTATATACATTGAGGCCCAAATCAGGGGGCGCAATACAACCCAAGTCTCACACCCATACAAGAGTGTTGGTATAACTATACTCTCATACATTCCCCTCTTTGCTTTCATGGATAAAGTTCTCTGTCTCCACAAGCTCCTCAGTGTACCACTCACCTTTTTCCCCTCGTTAATTCTATGATTCACCTCATCCTTCATATACCCATCTGCTGACACATCCACTCCCAAATATCTGAACACATTCACCTCCTCCATACTCTCTCCCTCCAGTCTGATATCCAATCTTCTGTTATCTAATTTTTTTGTTATCCTCATCACCTTACTCTCTCGTATATTCACTTTTAATTTCCTTCTTTTACATACCCTACCAAACTCATCCACCAACCTCTGCAACTTCTCTTCAGAATCCCCCAAAAGCACAGTGTCATCAGCAAAGAGCAACTGTGACAACTCCCACTTTGTGTTAGATTCTTTATCTTTTAACCCCACACCTCTTGCCAACACCCGAGCATTCACTTCTCTTACAACTCCATCTATAAATATATTGAACAGCCATGGTAACATAACTCATCTCTGTCTAAGGCCTACTTTTACTGGGAAATAATGTCCCTCTTGCCTACATACTTTAACCTGATCCTAACTATCCTCGTAAAAACTTTTCACCGATTTCAATAACCTACCTCCTATTCCATACATTTGCAACATCTGCCACATTGCCCCCATTTCCACCGTTTCATATGCCTTTTCCAACTCCATAAATGCCACAAACACCGCTTTACCCTTATCTAAATATTGTTCACCTATATGTTTCACTGCAAACACTTGGTCTACACACCCCCTACCCTTCCTAAAGCCTCCTTGTTCATCTGCTATTCTGCTCTCCGTCCTATTCTTAATTCTTTCAATAATAACTCTACCATATACTTTACCGGAGTTCAGCGCTTCCAACCTACAGCGATAACTCCTAAGTTTTATACAATATATTAACATCTATATAATACTGATTTATTAAATTTTCACCACATCTACCGCCTAACACGAAACAAAAGTTCTAACAAGAAATTTGGAACAGTCTGGAAGCCTGTGTGTTGAGGAAAATTCTTGTCTGCCAGGTCACTGCTGGATCCATTTCCAGTACTTGCAGTTTCCTTCTTTAATGCGATCAAATCTCACATTGCCACCGCCCTGCTGAGTAGACCCCAATGGAAATAAGTCACTCTGTCTGACTTTTTTGGGTTATCCTAATTTCTCTACACATATGCTGCTATGTATGATAATGTATGTAAATGTATTTGTGTATACCTGAATAAACTTACTTACTTACTTATATGAGCCGTGGCCACCCTGCTGAGTAGATATGAGTCGTAGCCACCCTGCTGAGTAGATATGAGCCGTGGCCATCCTGCTGAGTAGATATGAGCCGTGGCCACCCTGCTGAGTAGATATGAGCCGTGGCCATCCTGCTGAGTAGATATGAATCGTGTCCAACTTCTGAGTAGACATGAGTCGTGGGGAGATGTAATATTCTTACAACATGAGGTAAGGGATGATAGTTAAAAAAATAAAAATATATTCCTTACTGTTGTTCGTATTAAGATTTCGGATTTTGTATTATTGTTCAATTTAATAGGTTGTTGTACAGCGTTCTGGAAAAGGAAGATAATTAGATTGTTCCAAGGAAGTGGAGGATTTTCCAATTTCTGGAATCAAGGCCCGTTCAGCATGACTTGGGCTTTGTAATGCACCAAATGAGTAGGTTTGAGAGAAGCTGCAAATATATCTTCTACCACCACCAGTACTTATCGAAGTGTCTTACCATATTATGCAGATTATTATAGTATTTGTAGTAAGCGCTACACCCGACTGGATTATTTACCTCATGCAGTGTTTGGAAGCTCAGTTCTGAGTCCGTTAACAGCGAGACACTGTGAACGGTCGGGACTTCTTGAAGATGTCAGTGAACTTATTGTAAAGGAGCCTTGATTCAAAAATTCACTGAAGATAAAGATATAAGATGCTGAACAAGGTTTTTTGGGACAATGTTTCGCTCTGTGTAGAGCTTTACGAAGTCGTTATGAACAAGGAAAATCTGGGCCAAACTTAAGCTTGTTTTTGCAACCTGTCTTTGCCTTCATAACTGTCTGCAACACGTCGTTCTTGCATACATCATCAACGACCCTACCCATCAACAATAACAGAAGAATAATCATCCTGGATAATGCTGGTAAGTATTCAGGGAACGGGCAGGGTTCGAACCCATGGCAAGCCAGTCTTAAAACTAGCATATCATGTGAGTTCAAAGTCGTCCATAAAATCTTGTATGTGTGGTGCCCGTGACAGCCTCTCTAGCGTAGAGAAATGTACCTAGATGGATGAAGAACAAAAAAAGGCACAATACCGTGAGTGAAACAATACACAAATAACTCGCACATGGAGAGAGGAGCTTACAAGGGCGAAACGTCGTCGTAAGCTCCTCTCTCCTATTTGTGTACTGGATGAATGAATCTTATCGAGCCTGTTTGATCATAACCATAATTTTTAAGGGCTGGACCAGTAAGCCAGCTGAAGGCCTCGGTCATATGACCAAAACCTCCAGCTACGAGTCATCATATGACTAGAACCCGTTTCAGGAAACAATTATCCTATTTCCTGACAAACCTTACCTAACCTAACTTAAAAGCCAGCGTGGAGCAATGCTGAGACCACTGGCTTCTTTAATTTTACGACTGGCTTGCCCAGTACCTGAGTTGTTTACAATCACGTTATTACGGGTTTCTCCACCACCACCACTACTACCACCACAACCACCACCACTACTACCACCACAACCACCACCACTACTACCACCACAACCACCACCACTACTACCACCACAACCACCACCACTACTACCACCACAACAACCACCACTACTACTACCACAACAACCACCACTACTACCACCCCAACCACCACCACTACAACCACCACCACTACTACCACCACAACCACCACTACTACCACCACAACAACCACCACTACTACCACCACAACCACCACCACTACAACCACCACCACTACTACCACCACAACAACCACCACTACTACCACCACAACAACCACCACTACTACCACCACAACAACCACCACTACTACCACAACAACAACAACCACTACTACCACCACAACCACCACCACTACTACCACCACAACCACCACCACTACTACCACCACAACCACCACCACTACTACCACCACAACAACCACCACTACTACTACCACAACAACCACCACTACTACCACCACAACCACCACCACTACAACCACCACCACTACTACCACCACAACCACCACTACTACCACCACAACAACCACCACTACTACCACCACAACCACCACCACTACAACCACCACCACTTCTACCACCACAACAACCACCACTACTACCACCACAACCACCACCACTACTACCACCACAACAACCACCACTACTACTACCACAACAACCACCACTACTACCACCACAACCACCACCACTACAACCACCACCACTACTACCACCACAACCACCACTACTACCACCACAACAACCACCACTACTACCATCACAACCACCACCACTACAACCACCACCACTTCTACCACCACAACAACCACCACTACTACCACCACAACCACCACCACTACTACCACCACAACCACCACCACTACTACCACCACAACAACCACCACTACTACCACCACAACAACCACCACTACTACCACCACAACAACCACCACTACTACCACAACAACAACAACCACTACTACCACCACAACCACCACCACTACTACCACCACAACCACCACTACTACCACCACAACCACCACCACTACTACCACCACAACACCACCACTACTACTACCACAACCCAAACCACCACTACTACCACCACAACCACCACCACTACTACCACACAACCACCACCACCACAACCACCACCACTACTACCACCACAACAACCACCACTACTACCATCACAACCACCACCACTACAACCACCACCACTTCTACCACCACAACAACCACCACTACTACCACCACAACACCACCACTACTACCACCACAACAACCACCACTACTACCACCACCACTACTACCACCACAACAACCATCACTACTACAATCACCTATCACCTGCACCATCAACACCATATCATCTTCCCCATCACCATCACTAACGCAAATGTCGACAGATGGTGGCAGTGAATGGGGGCAGTTACTGATGGCGTTGTCTTTGTCATCTAGTGTCGGCTCGTTGCTTCTTCTACCTACATGGATAGAACTGGGAAAAGCTTAAAGAAAAAGAGAGACAAATATAAAGTCCCGAGAGAAAAAAAAATAAGCGAGAAACATTACGGCCGCAGCAGCAAAGCTGTAGCCTGGTAACAGAAGCAATTGCGTGAAATGAGACTTTTATGGTAATAACTGGTGCGGTGCTGACAGATGCTTGCTTAAGTTCATGGAGAGAGAGAGAGAGAGAGAGAGAGAGAGAGAGAGAGAGAGAGAGAGAGAGAGAGAGAGAGAGATTAGTGAGAGTCATTGTTCTCCTTTGTTCAATTAATGAATGTGACTTTGAGAGTGTTATATACGTTTATATATTAGTATACAACACACACAAAAGATATGTGCAATACTAACAAAAGATAAGTACAACACTCACAAAAGATATGTATCTTTTGTGAGTGTTGTACGTATGTATCTTTTGTGAGTGTTGTACGTATGTATCTTTTGTGAGTGTTGCACGTATCTTTTGTATGTATCTTTTGAGAGTGTTGTACGTAAGCATCTTTTTGGGGCATCATATGTGTGCTTTATGGTGTTAGTTATTTGCCTTTCGTGGGTGGAGAGGAACACCCAAGCACCTATTTACTGCTAGGTTAACAGGGAAAAGCAGGTGCAAAGAAAATAGCACCCAGGTATGTGATTAGTCTTATTCTGATCGCGTCATATATGTTGCTTGCGTGGGTATTATTTGTGCAATTTTGTGAGTTATATGTTGATTGACCTCTGGTACATCTGTGATTAGTCATCTATCGTCATCTATGTTCTTGTGCATCTATATTTCTTACGTCATCTATATTTCTTATGCCATCTAATTTTCTTGTGTCATCTATATTTCCTATATCATCTATATTTCTTATTGTCATTCTTGTCATCTATATTTCTTACGTCATCTATGTTTCTTGTGCCATCTATATTTCTTACGTCATCTATATTTCTTATGCCATCTAATTTTCTTGTGTCATCTATATTTCCTATATCATCTATATTTCTTATGTCATCTATATTTCTTTTGCCATCTATGTTCTTGTGTCATCTATATTTCTTATGTCATCTATATTTCTTTGCCATATTTCTTGTGTCATCTATATTTTGTGTCATCTATATTTCTTGTGTCATCTATATTTCTTATGCCATCTATGTTTCTTGTGTCATGTATGTTCTCACACACACGGTATACCACGTGCGTAATGCGTCGTGTCTTACACTGACGATGACTCCCTCAGGTACTTTGCTCTTCATAGATTAACTCGTAATGGAACTCAAGACAACGACTATGAAAAAAAAAAAAGTTTCCACGAGACACGGGAATTCTATCTTTCTAGTTTGGTGGCGATTAATAAAGTCGTCAAGGAGCTCTCAACCCAATTAGCAGCGGGATGCTGCAATCTCGAGGCATTCTTAAGATTTTCAGGAGAAGAAGGAGTTTTAAAAGATGGCTGAAGCTAATAATCTTTAAAGACAGATTCCGAGAATGAGATATATTACAAAATGGCACTCAGTTTCTCTCATACTCTCATTCTATCTAGACCATGATTGTCCAAGCCAGGGTGTGTGCTCACCCTAGAGTGCATGCACACCCTGGGGTGTATGCACACCTTGGGGTGCATGGAGCCTTAACGGTTCCTAAGATACAATAGCCTTTTATGCAAAACAACCACGGGATGAGTGTTGTTTTGCGGGACAAAGTAGAAAACTCATTATCAGAGCTACTCTCAGTTGACCAGGAAGCACAGGTGATAAAAGAGGCAGCAAGGGAAATAGTGACAGCAGACAAGGCAATGTGGAGAGAAAGAAATGGGAAAAAAGAAAGAGGGAGAGCAGTGATGATCTATGGGCTTGACGAGGCTGATGGAAAATCAGGAAGAAGCAGCTGGAGGAGGAGGAGGAGGAGGAACATTAGGTTATATCAGTATTTGATTGTATGGGAGGAGAGGAAGTATTAGAGCAGATGAAAATTTCTCAGAGGATCGGAAAGTGCTCTCAGGGCAAACAACCACCGATCAAACTTACCTTCGGGTCATGGCTAGCTCTGAACAGCATCTTAAGAGAAAAGCATTCTCCAGGAACAGAAAATGTCACTGTATACCTGGGGTCGAGACAAAACAGAAATGGAGGGGAAGCAGCTGAGATGGCATGCCAAACACACTAGACACAGGGAAGAGAAGAAGAGGCGGTGACAAATGGAAGGAACATATAGCTTCAGGAAATACCTCAAGACTCACCCTTTACTCATCGCTTAACAAGCCCAACTCAAGTCCTACCCACACTTCCCTAACACTGATAATGTCTCCACACTCTTCCCCTCCCCTATATACAATAATAACTCTAATCCCTGAATAGTGGGCACATTTCGGCAAGGATCGGTATTAGGATCACTACTACATCGAATATATATAAATGGCATATCACAAGAGATAGTCAGACGAATCCATGTTTGCAGATGATGTACAAATTAATGAGGAGAATGCAAACATCTGAAGGCAAGGAAAGGCTATAATGAACCTGGACAAACTGCGAGACTACTTACTTGAATTCAACCCCAGCATTGGAGACAGAGACTTCAAGCCTCACTGAAGAGACGAAACCAAGGGGTGAGTATAGTGCCGATCACATCGCCGGAGGCGCAAGTCCACACATCAAGTACATAATCTTTACACTGAATAACTGTTCAGCAAAGCTTTCAGGAAGCTTACCAGTCATCCACGGTGAAGAATGAGACACATGTCCAACATCTGGGTATCTTCATTGTAGATGTTTCGCCATCCATTGGCTTTATCAATACAAATTCAAGAACAAAATTGGAAGACAGTAAACCTATATACAAAAGATGAGGTAATTAATCAATCCCTCTGAGGGGACTAATTACCTCATTTTTCGCATATAGTTCTACTATCTTTCAGTTTTGTCCTTGAATTTGTATTGACGAAGCCACTGGATGGTGAAACACTTACAGTATAGATACCCAGATGTTATTGTGACAAAGTTTCGCTCTCCAGGAGCTTTATCAAGCCGTTGATAAAGCCCCTGGAGAGCGAAACGTTGCCACAATAATACCCAGATGTTGGACAGGTGTCTAATTCTTCATCTTGTTGGTAGTGTGTACCATACATGTGTACCATACATGTGTACCATACATGTGTACCATACATGTGTACCATACATGTGTACCATACATGTGTACCATACATGTGTACCATACATGTGTACCATACATGTACCATGGCTCTATATGCACACACTGCATGTCTGGCCTGTCTTGGAGTCTGCAGCACCATCATGGAACCCACACCCGACAAACTATGTTAAGAAACTGGAGAAAGTGTAGAGGCACACAACGAGACTAGTCCCAGAGATAAGGAAAATATGTTAAGAGGAAGTGAACCTGATAACGTCAGAGGATAGAAGACCCAGGTGAGAGATCATAATGAGATGCAGCCTATCAATGATAATGAAATGGTGATAATGATAATGAATATACAAATAACCCCACATATAAAAGAGAGGAGCTTACGACGACGTTTCGGTCCGACTTGGACCATTTACAAAGTCACACTGACTTTGTAAATGGTCTAAGTCGGACCAAAACGTCGTAGTAAGTTCCTCTCTCCTATGTGAGGGTTATTTGTGTATTGTTCCAGTCACGGTATTGTGGCTTTTTTGTTATCTAATGATAATGAAATTATGATAATGAAATGATGATAATGGTAATAATGGAATGATAATAATGAAATGATGATAATGGAATGATAATAAAGAAAAGATGATAATGATAATGGAATGATAATAAAGAAATGATGATAATGATAATGGAATGGTGATAATGATAATAATTAAATTATAATGAAATTATAATAATAGAATGATGATAATGATAATAAAGGAATGATAATAATGAAATTATGTTAATGATAATAATGAAATTATGATAATGATAATAATGAAATTATGATAATGATAATAATGAAATGATAATTATAATGATAATAATGAAATGATAACGATAATAATGAAATGATAACGATAATAATGAAATGATGATAATAATAATGATAACAATAAAATCCAGCCTATCAAGTCCTATGGATAATATCCACAGGACTTAATAGACTGGACAGAAATAGACTGTTCGAGAGGCGGGAAACAAGTATACGAGAGCACAGGTTAAAGTATAAAAAAAAAAACAGATGAGTCACAGGGATGTCCAAAAGTGCGTATTCAATGGTCAGGAAGTGGACTGACCTAGACGAAGTAGTGAAGGCAGGCTCCATACATAGTTTTAGGAAAAGGTATGGCACTGCCCACGAGGCTAGGCAGAGCAAAATCGAAAAGTGGCAAATTAAGCGGCAGGGCCAGAAGCTTAGATTCGAATCCCTGTAATTACAAATAATGGGGTACAAATATGTGAGAACACACACACACACACACACACATACACACACACACACACACACACACACACACACACACACACACACACACACACACACACACACACACACCTAGGAGGAAGAGAACGAGAAATATCTGGAAGGTGACGGTACTCATAATCTCCTCTGGCACTCATAACCTGAAAAACATTGGCAGCGTGTGCAAGGTTGACAAATCTAAGAAATGCCTAAAAGAACTTATACAAAGGAATAACTAAAGACAATTCACATATATATGATTATTAGCTGATTATGCAGCTCCAATAAAGAACTCTCTTCCAGCCAAACTTTTAAAGAAGCTTGAATGAGATATGAGCTTTGAAAATAAATTTAGGTAACAGAAACTTAAGTCACGAGGTAAAATATACTTAGGAATATATCATGAAAGACGAACTTTTTAAAGGGAAGAGACATGAATAAGGTAAAATACAATGCGAGGGAAGTGAAGTGAATTTGTTAGAAAGCTAGATAGTGGGTAAGACAGCTTACACACTTCCGAAATTAGGTCACAGAGCCCAGGGTATCAGAGCACAGCTACAGCAGTTAGGTGAAAATAATGAGGCTGTAGAGAAGATCTGAATATTAACCCCCGCGGCAGGTACCAATAAGTGAGCACAAATATGCTAGAAAAGTGTTATGTAGACTGGGAAGATAGGATCATAAGAAAGAAGGAGCACTACAGCAGGCCTACTGGCCCATGCTAGGCAGGTTCATCAGTGGCTGGAATAATTCACCAAACACTCGCACCTTGAAGGACCTGATGACGACATTAAGTCACAAGTCACAACAGTTGTGACTTGACTATGTTCTGGGGTGGACTTTAAAGTTCTTGTCTTAAGTGCAAGTTTTTGGGTGAGTAACTTAGCTTTCCCATGACGCAGCGTACGGTAACTTCACTGACGCACATACGCACACACTAAACACCAACTGTCTGGGTCATTCGTCTGTCTGTCTGCCTGACTTCCTATTTCCACCTTTTGTCTAGCATTACATGCGCACTTTTTGATAAATGTACATGTGCATATAATACGTCATTGCTCATGTACGTCTACAAAAAAATCTTTGAACGTATAGTGCAAATATATACTAAAGTTTGTATATACCAAAATAATTATATTATACCCGAAACACTTTGCTAGGTCACTCTATTTTCTGACCACCCTGACGCTGAAGAAATACTTCCTGAATTCACAGTGCCCTCGTGAACCTGTTTTCCACCTCTCAATCTATCCATGTTTACCCTATGAGTATTTTGTATGTTCTAATCATGTCTTCCCCTGCTTCTTCTGTCATGTAATGTCATCAGGTTCAGCTCACTGAGTTTCTCGTCATAGCTCAGTCACTTTACCTCAGAAACTTAACTTCGTTGCATACCTCTGAACTTTCCATAGTTTCTTAACAGTCTTCACCAGATGCGGGTTGCACACTGGTTCTGCATATTTCCAGGAGTATGTGTTGTATAGAGAGCCTTAAATAACTCTTTGTTGAGAGTCCTGAAGGATACACTTAAACTCGTGTGTGTGTGTGTGTGTGTGTACTCACCTAATTGTGGTTGCAGTGGTCTTGTCCCCGCCTCTTCACTGGTCGCTACTAGGTTCGCTCTCTTCTCGCACCTTGAGCTTTATCATACCACTTCTTAAAACTATGTATGGATCCTGCCTCCACTACATCTCTCTCCAGACTATTCCACTTCCTGACAACTCTGTGACTGAAGAAATACTCCCTAACATCCCTGTGACTCATCTAAATCTTCAACTTCCAGTTGTGACTCCTTCTTGCTATGTCCCATCTTTGGAACATGCTGTCCCTGTCCACCTTGTCACTTCCTCTCAGTATTTTATATGTCGTTATCATGTCCCTCCATCCCTCCTGTCCTCCAGTGTTGTCAGGTCGATTTCCCTTAACTTCTCCTCGTAGGACGTGTCCCTTAGCTCCGGGACTAGTCTTATTACAAATCTTTGCACTTTCTCTAATTTCTTGAAGTTCTTGACCAAGTAGGGGTTCCAAACTGGTGCTGCATACTCCAATATGGGCCTGACGTACACGGTGTACAGAGTCCTGAACGATTCTTTAATGAGGTGTTGGAACACTATTCTTAGGTTTGCCAGACGCAGATATGCTGCAGCCGTTTTTTGGTTGATGTGCGCCTCAGGAGATACGCTCGGTATTATACTCACCCCAAGATCCTTTTCCTTGCGTGAAGTTTGCAGTCTTTAACCCCCCTAGCCTGTACTCTGTCTGTGGTTTTCTTTTCCCTTCCCCAATCTTCATGACTTTGCACCTAGTGGGGTTAAACTCCAGGAGACAGTTGCTGGACCAGGATTGCAGCCTGTCCAGATCCCTTTGTAGTCCTACCTCATCCTCATCCGATTGAATTCTCCTCACTAGCTTCACATCGTCTGCAAACAGGGACACTTCTGAGTCTATACCTTCCGTCATGTCATTCACATACACCAGAAACAGTACCGGTCCTAAAACTGGCCCCAGTGGAACCCCACTCGTCACAGGCGCCCACTCTGACACCTCGTCAAGTACCATGACTCGTTTTTGCCTTCCTGTCAGGTATTCTTTGATCCATTGTAGTGCCTTTCCTGTTATACATGCCTGATCCTCTACCATTTGCACTAATCTCTTGTGTGGAATTATGTCGAAAGTCTTCTTGCAGTCCAAGAAAATGCAATCTACCTCTCTCTCTCTCGCTGTCTTTCTCTCTTGTCTTACTTCTGTCACCTTGTCGTAAAACTCCAGTAGGTTTGCGACACAGGATTTCCCTTCCTTCCCTGAAACCGTGCTGGTTGTCGTTTATAAGCTCATTAATTTCTAGGTGTTCCACCACACTTCTGATAATCTTCTCCATGATTTTGCATACTATGCCTGTCAGTGACACTGGCCTGTAATTTAATTCTGCATGTCTGTTTCCTTTCTTAAAAATTGGGACTACATTTGCTGTCTTCTACATCTCAGGTAGTCGCCCTGTTTCGATAGATGTGTTGAAGATTGTCGTTAGTAGCACACACAGTGCCTCTGTTCCCTCTCTCAGGACCCACAGAGAGATGTTGTCTGGGCTCACCGTCTTTGAGGTATCTAGTTCACCACCATTCCGGCTTTCCTGAGTCCTTTCTGAAAATTCTTCCTTAAATCTCATGTTAAGCTCTCCACACACTTCTCGGTGGTTTTCTGTGAACTTCCTTCCTTCCTCTCCTCTGCCTCCTTGCATTTCATTGTCACGTATTCATATAATTTAATTTACTGATTTTCCCATCAGTTCTCTTCCCACTGAACCTCATGCAGGAAATTCCTCAAACCTGAATAGTCTCCTCTTTTGTAGTTTGGCTTCTCCAGTCCGACTTTCCTTCTTCTCTCTCCACTAGTAACTCTACTATGTATTCGAAGCTCAGGACCACATTATCACTAGCTCCAAGGGGCCTTTCATATGTGATGTCCTCAATGTCTGAAGTACTTAAGGTGAATATGAGGTCCAATCTCGCTGGTTCGTCCTCTCCTCTCCTCTCCTCTCTCTATCTCTCTAGTAGTGTCCCTAACATGTTAATGCATGAGGTTTTCCAGTACCACCTCCATCATCCTAGCCCTCCACGTTTCTGGACCCCCATGTGGTTCCAGGTTTTTCCAGTCAATTTCCATGGGATTGAAGTCACCCACAACTAATAACTTTGCCCTGCCCACGTGGGCCCTTTTTGCCACCTCAGTTAGTGTATCAACCATTGCTCTGTTGCTTTCATCATATTCTTGTCTTTGACTCCTGCTATTCTGTGGTGGGTTATACATCACTTCAATCACCACATTGGTATCCCCAGTCTGAAGTATGCCTACTATGTAATCCCTTGCTTCCCTTCTGTCCCCTCCTTCACACATCTCAAACCTCCACTGACTTTTGATGAGCAGGACAACTCCTCTACCCTCTCTATTCCCTCTATTTTTCCTCAGGATCTGATATCCAGTTGGAAAGATGGCATCTGTTATCATTCCTATGAGCTTGGTTTCCATGAGTGCTATGATGTCTGGTTATGCCTCTGTGATTCTTTCATGCCACTCCCCACACTTATTCGATATTCCATTTGCAATGGTGTACCATAACTTCAGTTTCTTTTCCAACACTGTATTCTGGAAGGGGGGGTTGTGGGGGCTGGGTGATTGATAGCCCAGGCAGAGTGTTATGGGAATCTACTGTGTAAGGTGGGGTGCGGTCATTGAGCGTGGAGTGTGGTTTGTTTTGGAATGTTTGTTTGCAGGGTTCTGTTAGTGGTTCTGTGGGTGATTGCCTGTACTGCTCCTCCCAACTCTGGTTGTTCTCTCCTGACTCTAGCTGTGTTTCTCTTTATTGTCCCTTTCGTCTTTGCATCCTGTCAGCTTCTGTTGTTCTATTCCCGTTCTGTTGTGATCTAGGTAAACCTTCTTGTATTTTGCTGTTTCCTTTAGTCATGGTTTCTGCTGTCTTGAAAATCAATTTGACTGCCCAATTTCTTCCCCTCGAGTATCTCCCTATTATCTGAAAACTTATCAGCTCAGTCATGTTCTCCTCTCCTGTTTGTTTGATTATATTTTCAATTTCTTTTTTCTCTTCCAGTCGTCTTTCTTCGTATATCCTCCCTTCGGTCTCCTGAAGCTCATGAATAAAAACTGACCTCTCCCTCTCCTCTTCCCATTGTTTTTTTTTCTGCATCTCTGGGTCCCATTTAAACATCCCTGTGCTCAGCAGCATGTCACTCTCGTTCCTTGACTTTCTTTGTGGCCTGATATGGCCTCAACATATGACTTAACTCCTTCCTTCCCTTCGGTCCCCTCGTTGGATATTGTACTCACCTAATTGTGGTTGCAGGGGTCGAGACTCAGCTCCTGGCCCCGCCTCTTCGCTGTCTGCTACTGGGTCTCTGCTCTCCCTGCTCCATGAGCTTTATCATACCTTGTCTTAAAACTATGTATGGTTCCTGCCTCCACTATATCTTTCTCTAGACTATTCCACTTCCTGACTACTCTGTGGCTGAAGAAATGCTTCCTAACATCCCTTTGACTCATCTGAGTCTTCAGCTTCCAGTTGTGTCCCCTTGTTTCTGTGTTCCCTCTCTGGAACATCCTGTCACTGTCTACCTTGTCAATTCCCCGCAGTATTTTGTATGTCATTATCATGTCTTCTCTGACCCTGCTTTCCTCCAGTGTTGTTAGTCCTATTTCCCTCAACCTTTCTTCATAAGACAGACCCCTGAGTTGTGGAACTAACCTTGCACTTTCTCTAGTTTCTTTACGTGCTTGACCAGGTGTGGGTTCCAGACTGGTGCTGCATATTCTAGTATGGGTCTGACGTACACGGTATACAGTGTCCTGAACGAATCCTTGTTAAGGTAACGGAACGCTAATCATAGGTTTGCCAGTCGCCCATATGCTGCCGCAGTTATCTGGTTGATGTGTGCCTCCGGAGACGTGCTTGGCGTTATACTCACTCCAAGGTCTTTCTCCTTTGCCGAGGTTTGTAGCCTTTGTCCGCCTAGCTTGTACTCTGTCAGCGGTCTTCTTTGCCCTTCTCCGATCCTAATGACTTTGCATTTGGAGGGATTGAATTCGAGAAGCCAATTGCTAGACCAGATGTCGAGCTTGTCCAGGTCTGTTTGCAGCCCTGCCTGGTCCTCTTCCGATGTGATTCTCCTCATTATTTTCACATCATCCGCGAATAGAGACACTTCTAAGTCTATCCCGTCCGTCATGTCATTTACATATACCAGGAATAACACTGGTCCTAGAACTGACCCCTGCGGTACACCGCTCGTCACAGGCGCCCACTGTGATACCTCACCACGCACCATGACCCGTTGTTGCCTCCCTTTGAGGTATTCCCTGATCCATTCCAGTGCCCTTCCTGTTATACCTGCTTGTTCTTCCAACTTCTTTACTAATCTCATGTGAGGAACTGTGTCGAAGGCCTTCCTGCAGTCCAGGAAAATGCAATCAACCCACCCTTCTCTCTCCTGCCTTACCTCTGTTACTTTATCATAGAACTCTAGGAGGTTTGTTACACAGGATTTGCCTTCCCGGAATCCGTGCTGTCTGGTGTTTATTATCCTGTTCAGCTCAAGGTGTTCCACCATTCTTTTCCTGATGATTTTCTCCAGGACTTTGCACACTATACACGTAAGTGACACCGGTCTATAGTTTAGTGCCTCTTTTCTGTCTCCTTTTTTAAAAATGGGGACTACGTTGGCCTTCTTCCATACCTCAGGTAGCTGCCCAGTTTCAAGGGTTGTGTTGAATATTATGGTAAGTGGCACACTCAGTACCTCAGCTCCTTCCCGAAGAACCCACGGGGAGATATTGTCCGGACCCATCGCCTTTGAGGTATCGAGGTCACTGAGTAACTGCTTCACTTCCTCCTCAGTTGTGTGTATGCCCTCTAGCACTTGGTACATCCCTTGTTGGTGACAAATCCCGTCCTGTCTACCCAGCTGCCTTCCTTCCTCCATTGTGAATACTTCCTTAAACCTCAAGTTGAGCTCCTCACATACCTCTTGATCATTACTTGTGAGTTCCCCATCTTCTCTCCTCAGCCTTATCACCTGGTCCTTGACTGTTGTCTTCCTTCTGATGTGACTGTACATCAGTTTCGGGTCGGACTTAACTTTTGATGCTATGTCATTTTCGTACTGTTTCTGGGCCTCCCTCCGTACTTGTGCATACTCGTTTCTAGCTCTTCTACTAATCTCTTTGTTTACTTGGGTTCTTTGCCTTCTGTACCGTTTCCATTCTCTGATACTCTGAGTTTTTGCCTCCCTGCACCTTTGGGTAAACCAGGGGCTCTTTCTGGCCTTCCCATTTAATCCTTTGCCTCTGGGTATAAACCGTTCCTCTGCCTCCTTGCACTTTGCCCCTACGTATTCCATCATTTCATTTATTGTCAGTCCTTCCATTTCCCTTTCCCACTGAACGTCCTGCAGGAAATTCCTCATGCCCGTGTAGTTTCCTCTTTTAAAGTCTGGTTTGTCTCTATCGGTACTGTTTTCCCTCTCCACCTGTAGCTCTACAATGTACTCAAAGCTAAGCACCATATGGTCACTGGCTGCCAGGGGGCTCTCGTGCGTTATGTTTTCAATGTCTGAGCTGTTCAGGGTGAATACAAGGTCCAGTCTTGCTGGCTCATCTTCTTCTCTCTCTCTCTGGTCGTGTCCCTGACATGTTGGTGCATCAGGTTTTCCAGTACCACGTCCATCATCTTGGCTCTCCAAGTTTCTGGACCCCCACGTGGTTCATGGTTCTCCCAGTCGATCTCCCTGTGGTTGAAATCTCCCATGACCAGTAGCTTCGCTCTGCTCATGTGTGCTTTTCTTGCCACCTCCGCCAGGGTGTCCACCATCGCTCTGTTGTTCTCATCGTATTCTTCTCCTGGCCTCCTGCAGTTCTGTGGTGGGTTATACATCACTGCAATGACTATCTTATGCTCCCCAGACTGGATGGTACCTACTATGAAGTCCCGTTCTCTACCCACCTCCATTCCTACCATTTCCTGTGTGTGTACTCACCTAAATTGTGGTTGCAGGGGTCGAGACTCAGCTCCTGGCTGTGTGTGTGTGTGTGTGTGTGTGTGTGTGTGTGTGTGTGTGTATGAGCGTGCTTGTGTGTACGTGCGTGTGGTTCATCCGCCCCTCCATCCATCCGTTCTTGCCTGTGTAATTACACTCTTCCTCATTTTTACACTCTCCTGCCTCAAAATAAACAGTCTCGCAAGTACTTATTAAAGAGCTGTTTAAAAGTGGAATTACTTAGCAGTGTTCCTCTACAGTACATTATCATAATCACTCCTGCCTATCAGCCGCTGCTATTTTCTTTAATCAATACAAGAGAAATGAAAACAAAAACGGTGATAAATGGCGTTACAGAGGAATATTATATGATAACTGAAGAGGGCATCAGTTGCAGTCGGAAATATGCTGAACTCTTCCTACCCTCTTCATTCTAGATCACTATGTGGGTTGGCTTATGCTATCTACCTACCTGGAGGTAGTTCCGGGGGCCAACGCCCCTCACGACCAGGTCCTTGACTAAAAAAAATATGCTTTTGTGTTATTACAAAAGCTATATCATGAGTTATTACGAAAGTTATGTACACATGTGTTATTAGAAATGTTACGTTATGTGTTATTGCTCTTGTTACATCCTGTGTTTATGTGTTATTACAAATGTACTCTTCAGAAGTGCTGTGGTATTTAGTGGAGCTAAACACTGAAGCAATTTTACTTATCTAAGATATTGTTTACAATTCTTCTCGGGTCTGTACTTCACAGCCTTTTAAATAAATTTGATATAATTACTTAATTTGAAACACTGATAAATGTAAATATTTGTGTGTTTTTTCGACTTTTGGTGACGGTAAATCACCTTGACTATATCAGTTAACAAGAAAAGGAAGCCTATTATTATTATTTTTTGTTTCGGATGTAAATTTCATAGACAATTTCGCAGCGCTGAGCAACCCTTATGAGTTTAGCGCTAAATTTGATGACGATGATGATGATGATGATGATGATAATAATAATAATAATAATAATAATAATAATAATAATAAAAAAAAAAAAAAAAAAATAATAATAATAATAATAATAATAATAAAGTGTTGGGATTTGTCAAGAACACTTTAATATTAAAAGCTGAAGGCCTGAAAAAATCAAATATCGTCCACATATCTTTACCAAATAAAATTCAGCTTAATTTCGTTCAAAAGTTTAGATTGAAAAAAATTCTATAGTAAGTTGGTGAACAGAAAGAAAAGATTTCCCACTGGAATTCTAGATTCTTGGGTAAAGAATTTATCATCAAATATGTCTTCAACATATATCTGAAATTCCTAAACAAGCTTTCCAAAATATATTTTATCAGTGACTTTAACAAGATATTTCAAGATGAATTAAGCTGGCCAATTCATAAAAAAAAGGTATGGTTTGGTAGCTGTGCGATCCGAGAAAGATGTCCCTGTGTCCCATGAGCTCAGCCTTCTCTACCTCAGTGTATGCGAAAGGAACAGTAGAGAGAGCGGCACGATTTTCCAAGGCAGTGTAATTTCAGCACTGAAGATTTTAAGAAAATGAGAGGAGTCGTTAACGTATGGAAACTACTTTTTTTTTTTAAACATCGGCCATCTTCCACCGAGGAAAGATTGGAACTAATCCCACAAGTTATTCAATTGTTAAATTTGCCTTAACAAAACATAAACTTACTCGCTAGCATCCTGTACATAGGGCGAAACGACAATTAAAATTGAAGCAATTCACATGAGGCTTGCTCAGGTTATTTCATCGAAATTATGCACTATTTTAAAACAAAAACGATGGTAGATTGTCACCTACATACTCTAATAAGAATTTTATGTTTCTTCTAAGTAGATACAGAAGTGGTGAAAGTTTGAAGCCAATCAGAAGAGGCTTTCTCAAGCAACTGCACAAAAAAAAACCCGGGAATGATCCATATTAAAGTGACCTGGAATAGTCTACTATATTCCACTGACCAGAGGACACACGCGCATAACAATAGTTGCATGATACTTTCTCTAGTTAACACTACACCAGCCATAACAATAGTTGCATGATACTTTCTCTAGTTAACACTACAACAGCCATAACAATAGTTGCATGATACTTTCTCTAGTTAACACTACACCAACCATAACAATAGATGCATGATGCTTTCTCTAGTTAACACAACACCAGCGAAGAAATTTGAAGGCGATCGGATGACACCTCAAGTTATGAAGGAAAGCCTTGAAAGTATCCTTTAGGGAATACTCAATTATATTTTAATATTAAGGATTACATTGCTTTCATCCAGGGTGCACAAAGAGTGCACATAAATCAAGCATATGGAAAGTATACAATTTTTTTTTATTAACACATCGACAGTTTCCCACCAAGGCAGAGTGGCCCGAAAAAGAAAAACTTTCATCATCATTCACTCCATCACTGTCTTGCCAGAGGCATGCTTACACTACAGTTATAAAACTGCAACATTTAACATCCTTCCTTCAGAGTGCCGGCACTGTACTTCCCATCTCCAGGACTCAAGTCCGGCCTGCCGGTTTCCCTGAATCCCTTCATAAATGTTACTTTGCTTCCACTCCAACAGCACGTCAAGTATTAAAAACCATTTGTCTCCATTCACTCCTATCAAATACGCTCATGCATGCTTGCTGGAAGTCCAAGCCCCTCGCACACAAAACCTCCTTTACCCCCTCCCTCCAACCTTTCCTAGGCCGACCCCTACCTCGCTTTCCCTCCACTACAGATTTATACACTCGAAGTTATTCTACTTTGTTCCATCCTCTCTACATGTCCAAACCACCTCAACAACCCCTCCTCAGCCCTCTGGATAATAGTCTTGGTAATCCCGCACCTCCTAATTTCCACACTAAGAATTCGCTGCATTATATTCACACCACACGTTGATCTCAGACAATTAAAGAATTTAATCCCTTTAACGACGTTTCGCTCGTTGTAAACCTTGTGAAGTACTTGACGAAGCCCCAAAGAACGGCAAAATGCCCTTAAATAATTCTTTATTTATGTGTTTTTGATCCTTAAATAAATCTTTGTGTTTTTGATTCACCATTTGTCGGCTTTCGTCATGTTACTTTCCCGTAGATTAATGATTGAATTATTCATGATCTCAGTGTCTAGGTGGATTGCGGCCTTAATTTTGTGTTTAGTCGGAAGTTATTAAACCTAACAGACAAAGTTATAACAGCTTATTGAAAATAGTATACACGTTAGCTACAATGCTGTGTTACCACAGCCTAACCCAGCCTACAAGATCTCAGGCATAAACATTAACCCAGGTGCTTCCCTGAACCCAGGTACACACATTCAACCTCCATCGCAGTGTCCACAGTGTTCCTTGATAATACTCGAATGCTCTCTGATTTATATAGAGGTTCTGGTGGGTACTGTCTGTCTTCTCAGCTGCTGTTCATCCGTCCATCACCATTTTCACACGAGGAAGGTAGTGTGTTCATAAAACTGTGAGTCTGTGCTCACCGCAGGAGTGTGCTACGAGGTTTGGATCAGGGAAGTTTATTCCGTTATACCAGAAATATAATAATTTTTTTTTTTGCTTATATTTAACTCAGCATGACTGATAAAATGAATTTTCTTGCCTTAAAGTATTAACCTAATTTATTTTAACACGAAGCTTCATCATGACGGAGAGAAAATGCTCGAAAAAAATAGGCTAATACTTG
Source organism: Cherax destructor (assembly GCA_009830355.1). NCBI lineage: Eukaryota > Metazoa > Arthropoda > Malacostraca > Decapoda > Parastacidae > Cherax > Cherax destructor. Next base: position 76,272 of record WNWK01005280.1, on the reverse strand, counting down.
ATATATATGATGATCCAAGCAAAAAAAAAAATCATAGCTTGACCAAACCTAACTAAACCTAACCTACTGTAGTCTAGCTTAGCATCCCCTAACCGACCCCAACCAAACCTAGTGAAGCCTAACCTAGCGTATCCTAGTTTTGTCTTTCTCTAAAATAGCTTAGCCCAACCTAAACTGAAAAAATAAATAGTAGAAAGAGGGTTATATAAATTCAGCGTGAGTATGAATCCCACGAAGCTTACATAAGGTGCGGATATTTCACTAATGTAATCACAGATGAAGCGATTTCCCAGGCGGGCACCTTAATAATGGAGGATTGCCGTATCAAGACGGATGGGACAGCAGCAGAGGTTGGAATTTCTCGTGGGAGTAATTAGCTGTCTGTTGTTAGAAATCTTCAGCGAGAATCAAGACAACGTTGACGTTCATTTGATTGCATATACGATGAGACGTGCATTCACCACTGAGCTCTAAGATCAAATAAAGAAAGAGTTTGTGCAGTGAAAGCACCAGTGTTACACCAATATTACACAATGACAAGAGAGCTCATGCACTGAACGCACCAGTGTTGAGCACTGCTCACTGATTTAAAAAAAAATGTGAGGGGTAGAGCAACAGTTTGCGAAATTTAATGTGAAGGCATGAAAGAAAGTATTGAAATGCAGTGAAGAGAGATCTTATGAACAGAACTACAGATAGCTTGTTTACTCTCAAGGATTTTGTTTCCAGCATATCTCTGTTACTCTCAAGAATTTTACAAATATCAAACTGTACAGGTATTATTAATGACTTCTTGGCAGGTTGGTGTACCAAGACTAGGTGATGTACCAAGGCTAGTTGATGTATTAAGGCTGGCTGATGTAACAAGGCAGTTTGATATACCAAGGCAGGCTGATGCATCAAGGCAGGTTGGTGCATCAAGGAGGTTGTTGTAGCAAGGCAGGTTTATGTAGTAAGGCAGGTTGATATAGCAAGGCAGGTTGATGTAGTAAGGTAGGTCTCACTTGTATCTCAGGCAGCGTCGCTTCACTTCCTGAAGGTCTGGAGCAACGTATGGGCCGGAAACATAAAATCTACATACAATGCCATTAAGTGGTCCCCCGCCGGCCCTGGAGTCGTTATCATGCCCACATCTTCACAAAAAGGAAAAATTTACATAAGAGACACATTTGAATTAAACCCAATTCACCGAGGATAGAGTGGCTTAAAATCAGTGAAATATATGACCTTTTAGCGCCATTCTTTTTTTTTTCTGGTGATATTCGTCAAGAAATTAAAATGTACTTTTATAAGATGGAAAATTAGAGAATGAAATACGAGTTTCAGAAGCTGAAATTTGTACACGAAGCCAAAGAAATTACTCCAGGTTATGTAGGGTACGAAGAGACGAAGATAGTGGTGGTGAAGATGGTGGTGGTGGTGAAGGTGGTGGTGATGGTGAAGATGGTATGATGAGTGTGGCTGGTCAAGATAGAGGTGGTGGTTGTTGTGGTAGTGAGGACGATGGTAGTGGTGGTAGTAGTGATAATGATGCTAGTGGTGCTGGTCATGGGGATGAGAATAGTGGTGTTGATTTTAGTGAAGACGATGGTGGTGGTGGCGATGAAGATATTATTGGTTGTTGTGAAGACGAAGGTGGTAGCAGTGAAGACAATGGTGGTAGCAGTGAAGACGATGGTGGTAGCAGTGAAGATGATGGTGGTAGCAGTGAAGACGATGGTGGTAGCAGTGAAGACGATGGTGGTAGTAGTGAAGATAATGGTGGTAGCAGTGAAGATGATAGTGGTAGCAGTGAAGACAATGGTGGTAGCAGTGAAGACAATGGTGGTAGCAGTGAAGACAATGGTGGTAGCAGTGAAGACGATGGTGGTAGCAGTGAAGATGATGGTGGTAGCAGTGAAGACGATGGTGGTAGCAGTGAAGACGATGGTGGTAGCAGTGAAGATGATGGTGGTAGCAGTGAAGATGATAGTGGTAGCAGTGAAGTCGATGGTGGTAGCAGTGAAGACGATGGTGGTAGTAGTGAAGATAATGGTGGTAGCAGTGAAGACGATGGTCGTAGCATTGAAGACGATGGTGGTAGCACTGAAGACGATGGTGGTAGCAGTGAAGATGATGGTGGTAGCAGTGAAGACGATGGTGGTAACAGTGAAGACGATGGTGGTAACAGTGAAGACGATGGTGGTAGCAGTGAAGATGATGGTGACAGCAGTGAAGACGATAGTGGTAGCAGTGAAGACGATGGTGGTAGCAGTGAAGACGATGGTGGTAGTAGTGAAGACAATAGTGGTAGCAGTAAAGACGGTGGTAGCAATGAAAACGATGGTGATAGGAGTGAAGACAATAGTGGTAGCAGTGAAAACGATGGTGGCAGCAGTGAACACGATGGTGGTAGCAGTGAAGACAATAGTGGTGGCATTGAAGATGATTGTGGTAGCAGTGAAGATGATGGAGGTAACAGTGAAGATGATGGTGATAGCAGTGAAGACGATGGTGGTAGCAGTGAAGACGATGGTGGTAGCAGTGAAAATAATGGTGGTAGCAGTGAAGACGATGGTCGTAGCAGTGAAAACGATGGTGGTAGCACTGAAGACGATGGTGGTAGCAGTGAAGATGATAGTGGTAGCAGTGAAGACGATGGTGGTAGCAGTGAAAACAATGGTGGTAGCAGTGAAGACGATGGTGGTAGCAGTGAAGATTATTGTGGTAGCAGTGAAGGCGATGGTGGTAGCAGTGAATACAATGGTGGTAGCAGTGAAGACGATGGTGGTAGCAGTGAAGACGATGGTGGTAACAGTGAAGACGATGGTGGTAGCAGTAAAGATGATGGTGGTAGCAGTGAAGACGATGGTGGTAGCAGTGAAGACGATAGTGGTAACAGTGAAGACGATGGTGGTAGCAGTGAAAACGATGGTGATAGGAGTGAAGACAATAGTGGTAGCAGTGAAGACAATAGTGGTGGCATTGAAGACGATTGTGGTAGCAGTGAAGATGATGGAGGTAGCAATGAAGATGATGGTGGTAGCAGTGAAGACGATGGGGGTAGCAGTGAAGACGATGGTGGTAGCAGTGATGATGGTGGTAGCAGTGAAGACGATGGTGGTAGCAGTGAAGACGATGGTGGTAACAGTGAAGACGATGGTGGTAGCAGTGAAGACGATGGTGGTAGCAGTGAAGACGATGGTGGTAGCAGTGAAGACGATGGTGGTAGCAGTGAAGACGATGGTGGTAGCAGTGAGGACGATGGTGGTATCAGTGAAGACGATGGTGGTAGCAGTGAGGACGATGGTGGTAGCAGTGAAGACGATGGTGGTAGCAGTGAAGACGATGGTGGTAGCAGTGAAAACGATGGTGGTAGCAGTGAAAACGATGGTGGTAGCAGTGAAGACGATGGTGGTAGCAGTGAAGACGATGGTGGTAGCAGTGAAAACGATGGTGGTAGCAGTGAAAACGATGGTGGTAGCAGTGAAAACGATGGTGGTAGCAGTGAAAACGATGGTGGTGGTAGTAAAAACACTCTGAGGTACTATAACGGCTATCAAACACGTCTGTGACTGCATTAAAATTAATGCAAAGATGACCACTGCTGTGAATTTATGAGTAACATTATAGCATATGAAAGTATACTATAGTAGAGTATAGTAAGTATGTTACTATAGTAACATAATACTATAATGTTACTACGAGACCTACGTTCTAAAGTAGGCAGTTAATAAACAACTAAATAATTGCAAATAAAAACGGAATTAAATATGTTAATCCTTAGCAGAAGGAAACCCGCGTGTGGACAGAGAAGAATAGTTGAGTTGTATATTTCGAACTTCATCTGAGGTCATCATTAGTCTCTTATAGCCTCCACCAGCTGCAAGATACTGGAGCTACGCCTCCACCAGCTGCAAGATACTGGAGCTCTGCCTCCACCAGCTGCAAGATACTGGAGCTCTGCCTCCACCAGCTGCAAGATACTGGAGCTCTGCCTCCACATCCACAACTACCAGTGATGCTGCCCATCTCTCCCCCAACTCAGTCGCTTCAATAAAACACGAAATTATCTCGCTTTTTTTTGGTATTCTACTGATGAAGATTTCAAACCGAGATCGAAAGATACATATCACCTGTTCTCCTGTGTCTGCCTGCATGTGGGTATCCTGCTGACATGTACAAGTGTCCACCACACCTTGATGCTCCAACATATTAATTCCTGATAACTTCTTTAATAATTTAGAAAAAAATACAGCACACACACACACAGGAACCAGGACACAGGGCCAGGAGCTGTGACTCGACCCCTGCAACCACAACTAGGTGAGTACACACACACACACACACACACATTCTGAAAAAGGAATAATATTGCAAGATAAATGGAAAGTTGAAGGTAAAAGGTGGCTGCTGGCCATGGCAGTGGGATTCAGCTGGTTCTGAGTGGTGACGTCTGTGCCAGCTCCAGAGAATGTGTAGAAGACGACAAGTGAAAAAGGGGAGAAGAAAAATGGAAGAGGAAGAGGAAAGGAGATGGAAATAACTGTGTGAGAGATGTGGTGAAGGAGGGTTTTAGCTGGTGGTGAGCGATGCTGTCTGTAACAGCTTCACGGGGGAGGGGGAGGAAGAAAGCGAGGAGAAGAAGGAAGAGGAGGATGAAAATGAGCAAAAAGACGAGTGAGAGGGAGAGAGGGGAAAGGGAAGTGATGAGAGAGAGGGTGAAAACACTGAAGAGGGGAAGGAAACGGTGAGGAGGGAAAAAGGGAAGAGAGTAGCGAGGACGTAGAAAGCAAACGTCGGAGGAAAATGAAAATGGTAAAGAAAATAGAAAACAGTGAGGGGGGAGAGGGGGAAGAAAACGGCGAGAACAGAGAAAGAAGGAAGAGAGTGGTGAAGATGTACGACAGCTGCTGGTGAGTGGTGCGTCACAGGTTCAGGGGAAAGAGGGGATGGAAAAGGAGAATAGAGAGAGAGGGGGGGGGGGGTTCGAGGAGCAAGATATGAGGAGGAGGGAAAGAGGGTGGGGAGAGGAAGAGAGGAGAGGGGAGAGGGCAGAGAGGGGTGTGGCTGGCAGGTGAATGCCTCATCTAGTGGGTGGCGGATACAGGTGACGAGCAGGTGATGTCCTCCACATATTACCCACCTTGCCAGCTCCTCCAAGCCTTATACACGTGATTCTATAATCAGCTTCCAAGGCGAAAAGGAAATATTTTTAGGCCTATTCCCTGCCAGCGGCATTAAGACCATAATATATGTAGTGACCAGTCCGCAAGTGTTCTTTGATCCCTGGGCTGTCAGCAGGTGCCACTGACGGTATCTTCTCCCCCACGGTAACCTATAGTGAAGACAGCTAAAGGATCTACCACATTTATAAAGCCTGTCTGGAATGATTTTGTACTATCAAGGTCACAACTAATCAAACAACGCTACGAAACTCTTAAGGAACTAATGACCTGGTCAGCATATGATCAAGGCAGCTTTCAGGTGTTGAAAATGGGAGAGACTGACCACCTCAAATACTATTTCTCCAAGGTTGATGGACTGATTACGTCTTCAATTCACTGCTACACCTCCTGTCTCTGTATTTGACTGAAGAAGCCTACTGTGTAGGCGAAACGTTTCAACAATAAAGATACCCAACTGTTGTACATGTGTCTTAATCATCAGCCTACAGGTGATTTCTCCTGACGAACAAACTAACAATAACAACAACAGTTTCTTCGACCAAGATTACTGAGTCCTGCAGGACAGAACCATCGGCTTCCCCACTTCAACGTGTCCTGTGGTGCTCCTCACACTGGACACGCATCACTAAACGAGTCAACTATGACAGATATCAGACTTTGGTTCTCCCTTGACAAATGAACTAACACGAAAGTGATTCCTTGCTTAGTAGACACTTTGTTTCCCGATGAACATAACACTTCTATCCATCAAAGGTCATCCCTCGGATAGCTGATTCAAGGCACCTGTAAGATAGCGATCGTTCTGCCGCGGCCCATCAGATTACCCGTGTTACACGTGTTCTTAGACACTACAGTGTCACATTCGCGACTTTCCCCACAATTAAGAACCTAGTCAATTAGGAAACCGTCAGACTCACCGAATGTAGTGCAGAGGTAAACGTAGTCCCATGTGGACAATGAAAAAAGTTATATATGGGAGAAACTTCGAGAAGCCTGGTTAACCTGGAGCAACGTGAGAGAGAGCTCCAGTTGAATAATGTGAATAAACGGTTTAGAAAAGTCGACAAATTTATAAATAAAACAGCCTGTAGGTTAGATAAGTTTTGAAGAAGTCACTGGATGGCGAAACGTTTCTAGAATAAAGATACAAAGGTGTTGCACAAGTTTCTTATTTATCAAGTAGAGCAATGACTGAGTCATCCACCTCACCTGTGAAGTGTAGGGGACGCAATGACTGAGTCATCCACCTCACCTGTGAAGTGTAGGGGACGCAATGACTGAGTCATCCACCTCACCTGTGAAGTGTAGGGGACGCAATGACTGAGTCATCCACCTCACCTGTGAAGTGTAGGGGACGCAATGACTGAGTCATCCACCTCACCTGTGAAGTGTAGGGGACGCAATGACTGAGTCATCCACCTCACCTGTGAAGTGTAGGGGACGCAATGACTGAGTCATCCACCTCACCTGTGAAGTGTAGGGGACGCAATGACTGAGTCATCCACCGCACCTGTGAAGTGTAGGGGACGCAATGACTGAATCATCCACCTCACCTGTGAAGTGTAGGGGACGCAATGACTGAGTCATCCACCTCACCTGTGAAGTGTAGGGGACGCAATGACTGAGTCATCCACCTCACCTGTGAAGTGTAGGGGACGCAATGACTGAGTCATCCACCTCACCTGTGAAGTGTAGGGGACGCAATGACTGAGTCATCCACCTCACCTGTGAAGTGTAGGGGACGCAATGACTGAGTCATCCACCGCACCTGTGAAGTGTAGGGGACGCAATGACTGAGTCATCCACCTCACCTGTGAAGTGTAGGGGACGCAATGACTGAGTCATCCACCGCACCTGTGAAGTGTAGGGGACGCAATGACTGAGTCATCCACCTCACCTGTGAAGTATAGGGGACGCAATGACTGAGTCATCCACCTCACCTGTGAAGTGTAGGGGACGCAATGACTGAGTCATCCACCGCACCTGTGAAGTGTAGGGGACGCAATGACTGAGTCATCCACCTCACCTGTGAAGTATAGGGGACGCAATGACTGAGTCATCCACCTCACCTGTGAAGTGTAGGGGACGCAATGACTGAGTCATCCACCGCACCTGTGAAGTGTAGGGGACGCAATAACTGAGTCATCCACCTCACCTGTGAAGTGTAGGTGACCTACTTAAACAGAGATGTTTGGAAACTGCGCTCAGTGAAGACAATAACACTGTCACCCCACAACACTGGCAGCTTCATTTCGGAAGTTTCAGTTAAATTAGTTGCACTCCACGAAGACACAGTGATGAGCTGAGGAATTAGCCTCGCCCTCGTGCACCTAACCTCACTCTCTTTCTCGACCGCAGTATATAAACCCAGTTTATTCCCATCTCTGTACTGAATTGACAAAGTTCTCACTCAGTGAAAAGTTTCTTCAACAAAACATCCTAGTACTACACATGTGACTTATTTCACAGGAATTCGTCAAACATTCCATTCAGAAACCAGACAATCTTTCAACACTGTACTGTATACCTCGGTAGTTCTCACATTCTCACGACTTCCTCTCATACCAGTACATACATGCGTTCAATTTATATCCTCTGTATAACTTGATAAAGATCTTAACAAATACAATCGTTGTCCCAATAAAACTTTTTATAAAAACGTGTCTTTCTTCAATATTTGTTGTGAATATTACAAATAACCCACACATAGAAAAGAGGAGCTTGCGGCGACGTTTCGGTCCTATTTGTACCATTTACAAAGTCAGTGTGATCGAAACGTCGTCGTAAGCTCTTCTCTCCTATGTGTGGGTTATTTGTGTATTGATGGCAGTCAGCCATCTGGATCCCACTTAAAGAGTAGATGAGCACTGCAATAGTGCTACTAGCCCTCGCTAGGCAGGTCCTACTAACGACCAACCGTATTCACTCATATATTTTTCTAGCTTACTTAAAATCTACTCAAGGAACTCGCTTCAGTGACACTGCTTATCAGATTCTTCAACTCATCTACAATTCTAATGTTAAACCATTATATTCTTCATCCTTCCTAAATGCAAATTTATCCAAGTTAAATTTTGCGCTGTGTTTTCCCTGATACATATAAAAATAATATGAATTTAATATTTTTTTTAATTTAATAATTTATTCTAGCGCTAAGCCTTGGGGCCATTCAGCGCAAAACGTGGTAGAGGCTTGATCCTCCGTCTGCTGAGCGCCACGCGCTTCCATTTGTACTCACTATGTAACAAAAAAAAAAAAAAAAAAAAAATAATATGAAGATAACCGGATCCGATAAGATCCGGTTATCTGAAGATAACCGGATCTTATCGTACGAATTTTGCTCGTTGATATGTAAGAGTATTTACTCTAATGCAAATAAGACTTTTTTGTTGTTGTTTATTTATTTAGTGAAGATTTTAGGCTATTTCCTGTGTGATCAGTTAAATATTACATATATGTGACAAAAAAATTAACGAAAAAAAACAGACAAAACCTTAGGAAATGATAAAGCGACGACCCTGAAGGCGGTACGGTCCTGTAGAAGGACAAAGAAGACATATTACCATGCAGAGAGGATCAGAGACGGTAGTTTGAAGGCGAGTCAGCTCCTTGGATGGTCCTGGCTGGCCCTCTCAACTAGGATATTCGTAAGCTGCTTGATCTTGACGGACACGTTGGTGAGACGTCCGGCTGAGGGTGATGGCTGATTACTGAGAGACTTAGTGGCGAAATGTCTGCGTTGTGAAGCCATGTTTACTGATTCTGGAGATGGAGTGTGTGTCTTGAAGATGGTATATGAGGGGTCTTGAATATGGTGTGTGAGGGGTCTTGAATATGGTGTGTGAGGGGTCTTGAATATGGTGTGTGAGGATTTCTTGAATATAGTGTGTGAGGGTCTTGAATATGGTGTGTGAGGGGTCTTGAATATGGTGTGTGAGGGGTCTTGAATATGGTGTGTGAGGGGTCTTGAATATGGTGTGTGAGGGTCTTGAATATGGTGGGTCTTGAATATGGTGTGTGAGGGGTCTTGAATATAGTGTGTGAAGGGTCTTGAATATGGTGTGTGAGGGGTCTTGAATATGGTGTGTGAGGGGTCTTGAATATGGTGTGTGAGGGGTCTTGAATATGGTGTGTGAGGGGTCTTGAATATTGTGTGTGTGAGAGACTTGAAGATGGTGTGTGTGTGGGGGTGGGGGAGGCCTTGAAGTTAGCTAGTAAATTAGCTAGTATAATAGGAATGTTGCTCTAGGGCGACAAAACAGCGACGTAAAAAGCAGCAAAGTTAACCTGAGAAGATACCCAGAAGGACAACTCTTACCTATACAAAATATTTACCATGACAATGTTGCATGTTAAAACTGCATGCACTTTAAACAGAGGGTGGGTTAGCTTTTCACTGGGTATAAGGACTCACAATACACGAAACCAGCGAGCGATATAGAGGGTACTGAGTATTCACGGGGATCTGAGGGGAGCTATTTCCCACGGTGAATACATTCTCAGATGAGAATTAAACATGCATCAGAAAAGAGGGGTGAGACTGGCTGGTCTGCGACTGTCTTATGTAAAAGGTACATAAGGAAGCCTTTCAGTCAATAGGACTGGTAATCAGGTCACCGTGTGTTTGGAGTACTCACCTGGTATTTTTAAGCAACGGTGATAAAGAGCGTGGAATTTCTTTTAGGAAAAATGATTATATTTACGGAAAGTTCACTGCCAAAGTTGTTTAATTCGTGGGGAAATCTTTCGAGTTTCGACGATGTGGATGGGTAAGTCAAAAAGTGAAGGAAACAAGAGACAGAAAGATTAGAGAGAAGATGGAAAGAATGGGGAAAGGAGGTGGAAAGGACGAAAAAAAGAAAGTCTAGATCATTCAGAGTTGATAAAATGCCTGGTTGCTTCAGAGAGATATCCATCGCTTGGGGTGTTCAGGCCCAGTTTGAGAAGCCATAGCATTTTTGTATATACAAACATTGAAAGAACATTGAGAGGTGTTGGTAAATAATTTTCGTAGATGAATTAAATCCTGATAAATGCAACGTAATGAAAGTAGAGGAGAGAGAGCGAGAGAGAGAGAGAGAGAGAGAAGAGCAAAAACGAAAAAAATCTGAGAGGCGAGGTCCTACAAGCATCACACAAGGAGAATGATTTGGTAGTATGCTTGATACTGAGCATTACACTGGAAAGATAAATGCAACCCGTAGTTTTAAGAGCAGGTGTGATACGGCACCAAAGTTAAGTAATCAGTAAATCTAGGCATAAAAATTATTCAGAAGAATAAGACACTTGTGCAACATTTGGGAACCTTTACTGAGGAAACATTTCCTCAGTAAAGGTTCCAAAATGTTGCACAAGTTTCTCCTTCTTCAACTTGTGGGTTTTTGTTTAAACGTTTTACATCATATACGCAGTTTAGGAAACCAAACCTTGACTCGACTGAGTACACTCGCAAACAATGTATTGATAGTAATGCTTAAGCACAATAATATTAACTAGATTCACTAGTAGCACTGAAAGCTGTATGAAAGGTGATTTATGGTAATAGCGGTGGGAGTGGACTCACTAGGAGTCCCCCCCGGCTTCAACATATATATGAAGCGCCAGTGTCTGTGTGATAGATAACCTTCACATCCTCACACCCAGTGAGTCGCCTGCTTCCTTTCCATTTTTCCACCGTTTTTATTGCTATATAATAGTGTCTGCGCAATTCAGTGTGTGCATGTGTGTGTGTGTGTGTGTGCATGTGTATGTGTGTGAATGTGTGGGCATTTGTGTCTATGTGCATTTATATGTTTATGTGCGTGCGCGGATAAACATTGATTTCCTTCGTTGCAAGTGCGCTGCGGCTAAGCGGTAGGGAACTGGGCGCGGCGGGCACAGGCAGGCAGAGGAAACTTCAGTATTCTCTGAAATCAAAACCAGTAGTGCGAATTTCTCGAAACCTCCCCGCTTACCAGGTAGACTGCAGCCCCACAGCGTTCCAGGTAGTGGAAGGCATTCCTAGGAACGCAGGGCGGCGGAGGTGGGGAGCATATGGGTGAGAGGGGAGGTGGATCTCCTTGAGGGGACGAGGAGGAGGAGGTGTGGGTGTGGATGGCTGGGTTTGCGGAGGGAGAGGGGGAGGAGAGGGAAAGGGTTATGCCTAGTGGGAAAGAAGGAGTGGTGTTCATTTGTTCCAGGAAATAACATTATCACAACATCGTCTCGCAACGCACTTCCGGGGCTGCCAGCAAGTGTCACTCTGGGGACAATTTGCAGTAAAGTTGATAAGTGCGGCACATGAGTCACTCTCTTACTAGATTCGTGGGAAAGCTGTATCACCCCGTCCTTCCCCCGCCCCCGTAAGGGTTATTCAGCACTTGGAAAATGGGGAAACGATTAGATTTGATCCGAGGCAAGGGAGGGGGTAGTTCCAGATGTGTGGTTACCAGCCACTTTATCATCTCTTTAATGAGCAGAAAACACGACACTTGAAACTTAATTAAGACACACTTAAGGGAAAGCTAATGAGGCAGAGAATAACCCGGCAATGAAATACGTTGTTCAGCCTTCTGGTTTCAATTAAGGTTCTCAATAAATTAGGTCAATTAAGGGAACAAAGCCATTTGCACATTTCTGTTGACTGAAGAAGCCTACTGTGTAGGCGAAACGTTTCGGATTAAAGATGCCTATCTGTTGCATATGTGTCTTGCTTACCAACACTAGAATAGAAACGGGAACAATACAGACCTAGAACACTAGAATATAAATGGGAACAATACAAACCTAGAACACTAGAATATAAATGGGAACAATACAAGCCTAGAACACTAGAATATAAATGGAACAATACAAGCCTAGAACACTAGAATATAAATGGGAACAATACAAGCCTAGAACACTAGAATATAAATGGGAACAATACAGACCTATAACACTAGAATATAAATGGGAACAATACAAACCTAGAACACTAGAATATAAATGGGAACAATACAGACCTATAACACTAGAATATAAATGGGAACAATACAAACCTAGAACACTAGAATATAAATGGGAACAATACAAACCTAGAACACTAGAATATAAATGGGAACAATACAGACCCAAAACACTAGAATAGAAGTGGGAACAGCTGTTAAATTTTTTTTGACATGTGGGCGGTGGTGCGCATCACCTCACAACACGAGTTACTGAATATTCCTAGAAAGGCTGATTTCCCTTTTTTGTATGTCTAACTTTTACAGGCTGAGAAGTCTTAAGCTGCCTCAGCTTATTACAAAGCCAAATCTTACCTAACGTGTATTATTTATCCCTCCCGTCCTCAAGATGCTACAAAACACACACACACACACGCACACACACAGCACACACACACACACACACGCACACACACACACACACACACATAAAAAAGCCGTGTCCATCGATAAGTGCCTTTGACAAACGGCAACTAACAGCAGCCTAATCCCACTCAGGTACCAGTTTACAGTTAAGTGAACAGGGGCAACGAATGTAAGGTGAAGTGCTCATACATGAAGCGTAGCCTGGAAATTCAATCTGTCTACCATTGATTGTGAGGCGAACGGTCTAACTACTTATTTCCGGAGAATATTTTGAGATTGCCACTTCGCAGTGATTTGAAATTTAAACCATTTAGAATCATGCTTCAGAGTTGTTCACTGGGGGAGGGGTAGGGAGGGAAGGAGAGGGGAGGGGTAGGGAGGGAATGTGTTGGACAGCCACATTTAAAAGACAACCTACAGACAAAGGCGATTAAATTCCCCCAGAAAACACTTTAATCCACTTACGCTTATCTAAGACATTCACAAACCCTGATGAACTCTCAGTTCTCCGTATCTTTGCGAAAATGGGAATAATTAAAATAAATAATGGCTGTGATGTAAGTGAAATACGGTGAGGAGATTCCCAAGAGTTTCACCGCACATAGCCTACCACTTGAATTATTTTTCCGATCAGTCAACGACTGGAAGCCAACGTTCGGTAATCTTCATGGCAAAGCACTAAACCCGTCGAAGTCATACAGTGACCGGGAAGTAAACAGGTTTGATCCGAGGGAGGGCAGGGTAGTTTTAATTATATGGTTCAGTAACCCTTCCTAACGCTTGGGACTAGGAAGTATTTCACATCTCTCACACTTATCGAGTTCAGGTTTCCTTGGCACTTGATGTGAGTGACGGTGTTATTTTCCAAGAAAATAGAGCATCTTACCTTAAAGTCATTAAACTAACTTGTGGCGCTTTAATGCTGAAGTCCTGAAGTTATGTCAGGTATTCATGTATCATTGGTGACAAATGAAACTCAAAGAAATTTTTGGAGTTTCCTACAGAATAATTTGTAGGACGATTATCATTCTGTCAATTTTAAACCTTCGACTGTATAGAGGGAATTAAATTCTTTAGTATATTGTATTTACTGTTGTATCACTATACATTTAGGTGACTTCGATCTCTTACATCTTTTTTTAAAAACAAGGATTAAACTTTGGTCATAACTGGCCACGTTGTATTTGAATTAGTGGGTTACGTACAACACACGATTTACATTCTCAAGCCTAGCAACATTTCAACGTTCATACCTTTAGGAACCTCACCCACCCGCAGAATTGAATCCTTGGATTCAATCCTGCGATTCCCACTGCAATCCTTTAAGCTGTCTAGAAGATTTTTGCAGCCAAATCGGTTGCGGACTTATAATGGGACGAATTATCATTCATCATATCACTGAGCCCGTATTTTATAATTTTGAAGCAGAATTAAGATCGTTTATTTTGCTTACTGCGTCGCCTCTACAATCGTTTATCACACAAACTACCATTACTTTCCTCGTTCGTCATTCATATTACGACAGTATCACGGCATTCGTTTTAAATATTGCAATGCTGCCTTTCATCGTAAAGATTGCACTGTCACTGCAGTCGTTCCTTATACCTGCTGCAACATCAACATGACAAGAGTATTGCAGATTGTGAGGTTGAGATCATTGTTTTTTCTAATGTGTGAGTCATCATGACTAAAAATGAAATAGTCCAAACGGAATTTCAACACGCAAATCTAGTTTCAACATGTATGAGACTAGTAATAACTGTCCGGTGTGTAAGCTGCGTTTTGGTCAATATTCTCAACTGGACAACACAGAATAAGTGTAGCGTGCCACATTTCAAGCACTAATAACAGGTAAATGCGTTTGACATTTACGATTTTGTCAACTTTATCCTTGCAGTAAAGACTTTCGCCCGAGAACATTTCCGGGTATCCCAGGTTAAGGAATTGAGCCTTGGTGTTTTTGTGTTTTTCGTGCATGTTAGTTTGTGTGTGTGTGTACTCACCTAGTTGTGGTTGCAGGGGCCGATTCACAGCTCCTGGCCCCGCCTCTTCACTGTCGCTACTAGGTCACTCTTCCTGCTCCATGAGCTTTATCATACCTCTTCTTAAAGCTATGTATGGATCCTGCCTCCACTACACCACTTCCCAGACTATTCCACTTTCTGACAACTCTGTGACTGAAGAAATACTTCCTAACATCCCTGTGATTCATCTGAGTCTTCAACTTCCAATTAAGAAAGTGTGTGTGTGTGTGTGTGTGTGTGTGTGTGTGTGTGTGTGTGTGTGTGACAGTCGTCAAAGACTGCTGAACCTTTATTCTTATGAGAATAGAGTAAAGGTAATTGCCATAGATGACCATTCTTTTAAGGTCTTAAAAGGGTCAACCACTTTATCATAGCTGGAAATCGGTTGCTTTATGAATAGATTACACAAATATATGTTTGGTAATGGTTGGATATGAGTAGAACCTGCCTAGCAGAAACAGTAGGCCTACTTGCAGTTCTCATCTGTTAATATATTCTCAAATGTGAGAAATCGAATATGTACTTTATATTTTGCTGGTCCATCAATGACTTGGAATAACTTTGGCATAATTTTTCCTAGATGAAAGCAACGCAAATATTCTTCGAGTGGAACATAATTTACAAGTGGTGCTTACTGGAGGATAAGCCAGTGAGAGATAACTTCATTCATCAACTACCCAGCGACACCAACTACTGCAGTCTCTTTTTAACTCCAAGACACATGGTGATATTTGTTTAAGATATGTGGGACGCTCTCACATTGTGCATAATATATAAAAATATACGAGAAACATATACATATGTTTTTCTTATATATATATATATATATATATATATATATATATATATATATATATATATATATATATATATATGAATATTACGATGTCCAAATACCCTTAGTGTTTATTTTTGCTTTGTAATGTAATTTGGTCTAAAGGACTATCTATTTAACATTTAAGATAAATTGTGTAATGGATAACAGCATTCTGGAATGAAAATATGTAAACCGGTACCATGTATATAATGGGTCATAATAAGCGTGTATGCACCTGGAGAAGAGAGGAGTGTAGAGGAGAGAGAGAGATTTTGGGAGATGTTAAGCGAATGTATAGGAACTTTTGAACCAAATGAGAGTAATTGTGGTAGGGGACCTAAATGCTAAAGTGGGAGAAACATGTAGAGAGGGTGTAGTAGGTAAGTTTGGGGTGCCAGGTGTAAATGATAATGGGAGCCCTTTGATTGAACTTTGTATAGAAAGGGGTTTAGTTATAGGTAATACATATTTTAAGAAAAAGAGGATAAATAAGTATACAAGATATGATGTAGGGCGTAATGATAGTAGTTTGTTGGACTATGTATTGGTAGATAAAAGACTGTTGAGTAGACTTCAGGATGTACATGTTTATAGAGGGGCCACAGATATATCAGATCACTTTTTAGTTATAGCTACAGTGGGAGTAAAAGGTAGATGGGATACAAGGAAAATAGAATCAGTAAGTAAGAGAGAGGTGAAGGTTTATAAACTAAAAGAGGAGGCAGTTAGGGTAAGATATAAACAACTATTGGAGGATAGATGGGCTAGTGAGAGTGTAGGCAATGGGGTTGAAAATGTATGGGGTAGATTTAAAAATGTAGTGTTAGAGTGTTCAGCAGAAGTTTGTGGTTACAGGCGAGTGGGTGCCGGAGGGAAGAGGAGCGATTGGTGGAATGATGATGTAAAGAGAGTAGTAAGGGAGAAAAAGTTAGCATATGAGAGGTTTTTACAAAGTAGAAGTGATGCAAGGAGGGAAGAGTATATGGAGAGAAAAAGAGAGGTTAAAAGAGTGGTGAAGCAATGTAAAAAGAGAGCAGATGAGAGAGTGGGTGAGATGTTATCAGCAAATTTTGTTGAAAATAAGAAAACGTTTTGGAATGAGATTAATAAGTTGAGGAAGCCTAGAGAACAAATGGATTTGACAGTTAAAAATAGGAGAGGAGAGTTATTAAATGGAGAGTTAGAGGTATCGGGAAGATGGAGAGAATATTTTGAGGAGTTGTTA
Source organism: Cherax destructor (assembly GCA_009830355.1). Taxonomy (NCBI): domain Eukaryota; kingdom Metazoa; phylum Arthropoda; class Malacostraca; order Decapoda; family Parastacidae; genus Cherax; species Cherax destructor. Next base: position 59,710 of record WNWK01005280.1, on the reverse strand, counting down.
AATGTTGATGAAGACAGGAAGCTGTGATTTCGTGTGTAGGGCAAGGAGAAATAACATCTTGTAGGAGTGTGGAAGAGCCAGTTGTGGGTGTAGGGAAGTTCGTGAGGCAGTGGGTAGAATGAAAGGGGTAAGGCAGCTGGGATTGATGGGATAAAGATAGAAATGTTAAAAGCAGGTGGGGATATAGTTTTGGAGTGGTTGGTGCTATTATTTAATAAATGTATGGAAGAGGGTAAGGTACCTAGGGATTGGCAGAGAGCGTGTATTGTTCCTTTGTATAAAGGCAAAGGGGACAAAAGAGAGTGCAAAAATTATAGGGAATAAGTCTGTTGAGTGTACCTGGTAAAGTGTATGGTAGAGTTATTATTGAAAGAATTAAGAGTAAGACAGAAAGTAGGATAGCAGATGAACAAGGGGGCTTTAGGAAAGGTAGGGGTGTGTAGACCAAGTGTTTACAGTGAAACATATAGGTGAACAGTATTTGGATAAGGGTAAAGATGTTTTTGTGGCATTTATGGATTTGGAAAAGGCGTATGATAGGGTAGATAGGGGGGCAATGTGGCAGATGTTGCAGGTGTATGGAATAGGAGGAAGGTTACTGAAAGCAGTAAAGAGTTTTTATGAGGATAGTGAGGCTCAGGTTAGAGTGTGTAGGAGGGAAGGGACTATTTCCCAGTAAAAGTGGGCCTTAGACAAGGATGTGTGATGTCACCGTGGTTGTTCAATATATTTATAGATGGGGTTGTAAGAGAAGTGAATGCGAGGGTCTTGGAAAGAGGTGTTGGGCTAAAAGATAAAGAAGCAAATACAAAGTGGGAGTTGTCACAGTTGCTTTTTGCTGATGACACTGTGCTTTTGGGAGATTCTGAAGAGAAGTTGCAGAGGTTGGTGGATGAATTTGGTAGGGTGTGTAAAAGAAGAAAATTGAAAGTGAATATAGGAAAGAGTAAGGTGATGAGGATAACAAAAAGAATAGGTGACGAAAGATTGGATATCAGATTGGAGGGAGAGAGTATGGAGGAGGTGAATGTATTCAGATATTTGGGAGTGGACATGTCGGCGGATGGGTCTATGAAGGATGAGGTGAATCATAGAATTGATGAGGGGAAAAGGGTGAGTGGAGCACTTCGGAGTCTGTGGAGACAAAGAACCTTGTCCATGGGTGTGAAGCATGGGTGATGAATGTTGCAACGAGGAGAAGGCTGGAGGCAGTGGAAATGTCATGTCTGAGGTCAATGTGTGGTGTGAATATAATGCAGAGAATTCGGAGTTTGGAAATTAGGAGGAGGTGCGGGATTACCAAAACGATTGTCCAGAGAGCTGAGGAGGGGTTGTTGAGGTGGTTTGGACATGTAGAGAGAATGGAACGAGACAGAGTGACTTCGAGAGTGTATAAATCTGTAGTGGAGGGAAGGCGGGGTAGGGGTCGGCCTAGGAAAGGTTGGAGGGAGGGGGTAAAGGAAGTTTTGTGTGCGTGGGGCTTGGACTTCCAGCAAGCATGTGTGAGCGTATTTGATAGGAGTGAATGGAGGCATATGGTTTTTAATACTTGACGTGCTGTTGGAGTGTGAGCAAAGTAACATTTATGAAGGGATTCAGGGAAACCGGCAGGCCGGACTTGAGTTCTGGAGATGGGAAGTACAGTGCCGGCACTCTGAAGGAGGAGTGTTAATGTTGCAGTTTTATAACTGTAGTGTAAAGCACCCCTCTGGCAAGACAGTGATGGAGTGAATGATGATGAAAGTTTTTCTTTTTCGGGCCACCCTGCCTTGGTGGGAATCGGCCGATGTGTTAATAAAAAAAAAAATATATATATATATATATATATATATATATATATATATATATATATATATATATATATATATATATATGTCGTGCCGATTAGGTAAAACTGGTTAATTAGCAAGAACTCATTTAAAATTGAGTCATTTCTAAAATTTTCTCTTATACGTTTAAAGATATATTTTTTCATTTATGATAATGTAAAAAATTATAATTTTGTACCAATAGAAACTTTGAAAACTTACCTAACCTTTTTACAACAAGCGCAATTTAATTTAGCCTAACCCAACTAAATATATTTTAGATACGTTAACAATAATTTAATAATAAACAAACACATTGAAATATATTTTTTTCTTTAGGTTCAGAATGATTTTTGCGAAATTATTGCATACACAAATTTTCGCTTGTCTTATATGGCAAGAAGAGCGTTGCTATTTAAGCCAAAATCGCAAGTTTTACCTAATCGGCACGACATTGCATCCAGAGGGCTTGTAGCAGCAATTCTCCCTGAACATCTTAGGGACACGATTGGAATCCATGACCAAAAGTTCGTTGATGGAGCCAGGATCTGGGATAATCTAACAGGCTCTGAAACCAGGCCTGCTCCCCCCAACAACTACAAACAGTGGCACTGGGATGGCCCAATAGTAGAGAATATAGCCTCAGCAATGCTTCAGAGTGTGTCAGGGAAGGATAGAGCCCGCCTCCTTGCAGTGAGAGCTCCTCATGCAGGGGACTTTCTTTTGGCTGTTCCCAACTCCAGCCTTGGCACACGCCTCGACCCACAGACCATCCGCATTGGTGTTGCCCTTCGACTTGCCGCCCCTATTCTCGCCGAACACAGGTGTATTTGTGGCAGTGAAGCAGCAGACCGATTCGGGTACCATGGTCTTGTGTGTAATAAATCCGAGGGAAAGATTGCAAGACATGAAGAGGTTAATAACATTATCAAGAGAAGCCTCACAACAGCCGGATGCCCAGCAGTAAGGGAACCACCCCAACTATGCAGATCTGATGGCAGCCAAAAGCGCCCAGATGGTATCACCCTTCAAGCCTGGACAGACGGCAAGCAGGTGGTGTGGGACTACACATGTGCATCTACCTTGGCTGATACCTATCTCCAATACACCAGGAAGGAAGGAGGGGCAGCTGCCAGCTTCAGGGAGTCCCAGAAGTCGAGAAAATATGGAGAACTTGCCCTTCATTATATGTTTGTTCCCATAGGCTCAGAGACCCTTGGCTCATGGGGTAAGAGTGCATCTAAGTTCCTCAAGGAGCTGGGCAAAAGACTCAACAGGGTAACTAGGGATCCCAGGGCAGCTAGTTTTCTGTTCCAGGGACTCAGCGCTGCTGTTCAGAGGGGTAATGCATGATGTATTCTGGGCACGCGCCCCAGCTCGGAGGAGCTGGATGAGATTTTCGCATTATAATCAGTGACAAACATGTAACAATATGTACTAGACATGTATCTCTCACACCTAGTGTACTGTATATGCCATCTTTATATAAAAAATGTATCTCTTAAATCTTTTGTACCATATTATGTAATAAAATATACCTATTGGTAAAAAAAAAAAAGATGGGGTGGTAGGGAAAGTGGAATATTCAAATGGCATCAGGAAGAAATCCAAATTTTCTTCCTTGAAGCCTTTTTATCCACTTCTCCGAGGCTATGGGTCCCACAATTTGTAACAGAGGTGGACCCCATCCTATATATATATATATATATATATATATATATATATATATATATATATATATATATATATATATATATATATATATATATATATTAAGCGTTTAATATTTTTCGTGTCACACCTCGTCGTGTTTTCCTAATTTTTGTATTTCGTATTTTATTAGATAGTGCAACCCAACCTAATCTAACTTATATTAACTTAAAGTAACTTGAAATAGAAATAATACGATTTGGAGAAAATTGGAAGCCTTTAAAAATTGACGTTGAGCAAAACGTCAAAAACTGGAGTTTTAAAATTAATCAGGGCCGCTGACTGAGGCCGATATATACGGATCTCTTTTTTACTTCTGTCATTTATCGGTCCAAGCAATTCCTCACTTTTCATCGATCAACGATCCTAACATTTTCACCCATGCTGTAAAAATAACCCATATCTTGTTACATGGCGACCACAGCAAAATTTAACTTATAGTGAATTGGTACAGGAGCAAACACTCAGATTATCTACACAACTATTTAGACAAGACAATAGAATGGGGTCTGGATATGATTATTGGCCTGTGAAGTAAAACTGAGAAGTCTGGGCCAAGAATCATTTATATACAAGTAAAACCTTCTTTATTTCCCTAAAGTTTGAATCCCGTGTGGTCATTAAAACACAAGAAGTAATAATGAAAAGTTAACTACAAGAGTATTAAATGTATAACGATGTATAACGATGACTCTGCCTTGGCGCTGCATGCAAGCTAAAGCAATGAAGGGTGACATCAAGGCTATGCAACGCACGAGTTTGGAGAGCAGGAGTGCCATTGCAGCCACGTTAGCTGACGCTTTAAGAATTCGTTGCAAGCTCTAACGCGATATAATTTTGCAGACAACGAAGCATATGCACGCTGGTTACCCAGGATACTGACGTGCATCATGAAGAGTAATGCAAGATGAGTTACCCTGAGAGTCGTATGACAGAGCCAGGCTAGAAAAAGTTTTCAGGAGGCAGCTTCATACTGGTGATAAGATTTGTATTAATAATAAAGGTAGAATTACTGGCTATATGTTAGGTAAAAGGACAGACGTGCAATAATTTGATTTTTTATCGTGGCAACGTTTTGCTCTCCAGGAACTTTGTCAAGCCGTCACTGACGGCTTGTAATCATACATTCTTTGAAGCAAGTGAATAGTACACAGACAGAAAAATAATACAAGAAAATGGAAAGGATCTGTGTTTCGTGGCCTCAATCACAGAAATTGCAGAAAGACTGATTGAGGCCAAAATATACAGATTTTTTTTTATGTTCCATGTTTTATTTGCTTCTTCATTTATCACTTGTTAACGACACTTATACGTTAATTTCTTTGGCTTTTTTAGCAGGCCTTAGTGAAGGCTTCTATACATTCAGAAGACGTAAACTAAACGGCAGAGTATTCACAGCTTGTTCTGGCGTGTCTCGCAGAGCTCCTTGTCAATGAAGTCTCCAGGGTGGCTGCTAGCGCTTGAAATAGACTGTTGCTTCTGCGACTAATAGATCACGACTGGTAAAAAAGCATCAACGAATACCGAGAAACGAAATGTCAATAAACAATAAGCAGAGTTAAAAAAAACAGAAAGATCGCTTAAGAAAAAAGAAAAACAGATAATTTAAATATTTATTTGTTTTGTGGGTCATTCATTGCAAGGTGAAGTCGAGGCTCGATCCTTCGTCCACTGATCATACCTACTTGCATGTTGATTATATAGCACGGAAAGGAAAAATACTCAGGAGCTTTCAGTGTATGACTCCCTGGGTGTGTGAGAGACAGAGGGACAGACAAACAGACAGAGACAGAGAGATAGATAGATAGATAGACAGAGAGAGAGAGAGAGAGAGAGAGAGAGAGAGAGAGAGAGAGAGAGAGAGAGAGAGAGAGAGAGAGAGAGAGAGAGAGAGAGAGAGAGAGAGGGAGAGAGAGAGAGAGAGGAAGGGAGAGAGAGAGAAGGGAGAGAGAGAGAGAGAGAGAGAGAGAGAGAGAGAGAGAGAGAGAGAGAGAGAAAGAGAGGGAGGGAGGGTGTGTATACTACGACCCACAGTCTACTAACCTAACTTCTAGATGCCTGTTTTTTGCAGTACTCTCCTTGCAGCAGGTACAATGAGCAGGTAACTATCACTACTAAGTCGACGTTACTATTCCTAAGTCGAGATACTATTTCTAAGTCGACCTTCTGTCACTAAGTCGAGCTTCTAAGTCGACCTTTTATCTCTGCTAACTCTAATGACTCCCGTTTCCGAACCAACTTGTCCCATGCAACACCTATAACTATCAATTATTATTATTATTATTATTATTATTATTATTATTATTATTATTATTATTATTATTATTATTATTATTATTATTATCATCATCATCATCATCACCATCGTCATTATTATTTTTATATTCATGGGGAAACGGGAAACCAGTATGGATCAAACAGCCTCTGTCGAGCAAGAGGTAATCAGATACGATCCGAGGAACTTGAGGTCCATATTACCTTGTTGTTCCCACAACTATCAGAGCATCAGGGACAATATACGCCAGGCCAGTGCATCTCTTTTTTTTACGCAAGCTATTTACAAGGTTAGGTTTAGAGTTCCTACCTTTATTTACAAGCTAAGAGCTGTTACCTACATCAGCTCATTTAACAGCAGCGTTTCGAAATACCACCAAGGAATCACTGTGTTATTCACGACGTAGGTAAGACCGAGATACAGGTACGCTTCACCGACCTGCGCCACTTGCAAAAATATATAGATTCCGACTTAGGAACTGGTGCAGGAACAGAAACAACAGCTACAAATATAATAAACAGCACCTGCATATGAGGTTGCATGCAGCCGGATGTTATGGATACGTGCAGGTAATGGATACATCCATGTGATGCCGGATGTGTATCAAACAATGGACATAACTACATAAAAATAATAATAATAATAATCTTTATTTCTACAAGTACATAATACAGTTTATACAGATGGAGAATGCTGCCATAAAGTGATGTGTTCACAGTCAAGTGATGCAATGCTGGAGGCAACTGTGATCTCTTAGTAACGTGATCCCTATACTGTCTCTTAATATTGTTGTCTCTTAATACTGTGTTCTATACCCTGGTCTCTTAATACTGTGTTCTATACCCTGGTCTCTTAATACTGTGTTCTATACCCTGGTCTCTTAATACTGTGTTCTATACCCTGGTCTCTTAATACTGTGTTCTATACTGTGGTCTCTTAATACTGTGTTCTATACTGTGGTTTCTTAATACTGTGTTCTATACCCTGGTCTCTTAATACTGTGTTCTATACTGGGGTCTCTTAATACTGTGTTCTATACCGTGGCCTCTTAATACTGTGATCTCTTAATACTGTGACTTCTTAATACTGTGATCTCTTATTACTGTGATCTCGTAATACTCTTATGACTTTACATTGTGTATTTTAATATAATTCTCTAAATATTGTGTTCTCTACACCATGGTCTCTAAATACTTTGATTTCTTTGGCTGTAATTTCTTAGTACTGTGATGTGGTAACACTGCGAACTTTCAATACTCTCATCTTTGTAGACTGACATCTTAATGCTGTTACTAACTTACGTTTGGGCAAGATGTTTATACGAAATGACTGTGATTTCTTTTTTAATGTTGTATAGAGAGATGTAGTCGCAATTGGATCTGAACTTCCTGGTGAGCGAGGAATATTAGACTGCAGAGCAAGGCTGGGATGTCAGGCAGAGGGCAGCCTGTGCCAAGCTGTGTAAAGTTTGGCAGTGATCCTAGACTTGGCACCAGGGCCAGACTTGTGCTAGACACCGTACCCAGAGCCCACACTGCCTTGGCACTAAGCTTAGCCTATTGCCCAAGCCAGCGCCCCGGCAGTGCTCCCTCTCTTTCTCACACACAAGCGCCCCGGCACAGATGCGCGTTCAGACGAACACGCACGCAGGCACACGCGTACATGAGCATACATGCGCGCGCACATACAAACATACAGACACACACAGACACACACACACACACACATAAACACACACATACACACACACAAACACACACAAACACACACACACAGAAGAGGTACGATGAAGCTCAGGGAGCAGGAAGAGAGTAGACTTAGTAGCAACCAGTGAAGAGGCGGGGCCAGGAGCTGTGAATCGACCCCTGCAACCACAATTAGGTGAATACAATTAGAGTTCACACACACACACACACACGTCCACTGATCACCAGACAGATACCTACTTGCATGTTGATTATATAGCACGGGGCCAGGAGCTGTGAATCGACCCCTGCAACCACAACTAGGTGAGTACACACACACGCGCACGCACACACACACGCACACACACACACACACACACACACAATTTTATCGAGCCATTAGCTACGTTTGTTTTCAAGTGTAAGTATAAACCTTGGCTGGAGTGTGTGTGTGTGTGTGTGTGTGTGTGTGTGTGTGTGTGTGTGTGTGTGTGTGTGTGTGTGTGTGTGTGTGTGTGTGTGTGTGTGTGTGAGTGTGTGCTTACCAAGTTGCATTTACCCAGTTGTCCTTGAAAGGGTTGATTCTTAGCTCCTGAGCCATCCTTTGAACTCTCAGTTACGTACTTCACTGATTCTTGGTCTCCAGAGCTCCATCATATCTACTCCTGAAACCGTGTACTTTATATTGTTTGCCTCCGCCACTGACTTACTCTGAAACTCAAGACTACGCACGGGTTATGAAGGCTTTCCCTCATTTCCTTCGAATTCTTTAGTTGTTTTAAAAATTAAACCTCCTCTAATTGTGTTTTAAAAATTAAACCTTCTCCAATTGTGTTTTAAAAATTAAACCTTCTATAGTTGTGTTTAAAAAATTAATCATTCTTTAGTTGCGTTTTAAACATTAAACCTTCTCTAGTTGCGTTTTAAAAATTAAACCATGTTCCTTTTTTTTAACGAGTTTAACAACCAAGCATTTTCACGGGTTTCATTGTTCTTGTATAGAAGTAATTTCTCTATGCTTTCCAGCATCAGTATTAACTTCCAACATAATTATAAACTTCCATGAGTATATCTCTCTGCTTTCCTCTCCCACCTGCACAACCCATCCCGGTCTCCCTTGCCTCTCTTTCTTCCATTCCATCCATCACATTAAAAATAATTTTCAACATCTAGTTTAAAAGTTCTCTTCATTGGAAAACACTCGCCAATTCTTATTCTTAATAATGTATCGCTAAACTTTTATACTACTCGTTAGATGGGGTTGAAACAAAATAGACATCTATCTATCGATTGTTTTGGTGAATTAATCTTCCCCTCACAGCTCTATCAATCACAATTTTTTTTGCATACATTTTATTCTCATTATATTTCTTCTCTTTATTTCTGTCTTCAGTTTCCATTTGCAGATTTTTGTTTCTTAATTAAAGTCCGCTTTCTGTTTTCTTCTTCCGCTAAGCACTGCCTCTCAATCTTCCTTTTTAATAAATCAGCACCAATATGAGCAGCTTTTTTAACCAAATGTTTCACATATTCACTCCATTATGTTATTTACAGTTATGCTTCAAGATCATTACCAGATCTTTATTCTCCATATAACTGTTATTTCAGACTTTCTTAACCCAACTTTAACTATTTCACCTTTCACTAGGCTTTGATGTTTACTGTGTCACCTCTCGTTTCACTGGGATGTTTATTGTGTCATCTCTCGTTTCATTAGGATATTTACTCTGTTACCTCTCACTTCACTGGAATGCTTACTTTGTCACCTCTTACTTCACTGGAATGTTCACTCTGTCACCTCTAGCTTTAGGGATGTTTTTACTCTGTTACCTCTCACTTCACTGGGATGTTTACTGTGTCATCTCACATTTTATTTGAATATTTAATTTGTTACCCCTCACTTCACAGAGATGCACCATGAATCACTTCATACACACTCACATCGCTGTTGCTATTGAGACGACTTGTGTACACTCACATCTCAGAAATAATCAACAGGTAAATAAACCATGCCTATCAGATAACCCCAACGTTACTCTTCTGTCATATACATGTTACAAGCTTCTTTCCAAGCATTCATAAAGGTCTGAATCTCATCCACTCTTACGTTACTGTGTGTAACTGTGTATCTCTTTGTAACCCAGATATGTATGGGTGATACATAGGTGTCTTCCGCTGCACGTATCCTTCAGTCTGAGGCCTTTGTCATTAACAACCTTGTGGGAGTGTATTCACATGATATCTTTATCTTGGCCCATTTATATTTTGCCATTCAAGTCACATATCACATTTACTCTACAGCTCTTTGGCACCATACCAATCTCGCTCTCCAATCCATCTCCAAAAATATCCTTTTCAATTTCACTTCCATTACCTCACGGTGCATATGCAATCACAACAGCCACGTTCACCCTAACAAACTTTAATTTCGCCCGCAGAAAAATTGAACCCTACCGCGACAAGCTATCATCACACCATACCACTATTTGTTGATTAACAAGCATTCTCCATACTTCTCTCCCTCGCACCCGCGTGCGCAACGGAAATACTTGTCCTGTTTCCTGACGAACCTTACCTAACCTAAAGCGCCTCACTCTACTACACTCGGCATTTTTTTTTCAAAGAGTCAGCTACGTCTTACATAAACCAAGCAGCTTAAACCTTTGATCTCGGACACCTCTTCACTACTTGCTAATTTCGTCATGTTCTGCCTCTTTTGTTTAGCATCTGTTGCAATATTGAACATACATGTGAGGCGTGTTTGACGAAGAGATCGTTGCCCAGTAAAACAAGATGACATATTTGGCTTAAAAAAAAAAAAGCACGACAGTTGAAAGACTGACCATGTGGTCAAAGACCAGGGCAGAGCGAGACCTCCACACCACACCTAGGTCAGCGAACGAGCAAACCTTGTGGAGACAACTGACCTTAATTAAACCTAGCAAACCATTTCGTTTATCGTCCTTCCCTCTTCACTCATTGTTCCTCGTTCCCTCTGATTGTTCCTCGTTACTTTCGTCTTACTGTTCCTCGTTTCTTCTCTTTTTTCTTGTTCCTCGTTTCTTCTCTTTTTTCTTGTTCCTCGTTCATCCTTCTCGTTCCTCACCCCTCCTACTACACTCCAGGCTGTCCTTGGCAAGCCTAAGTCCAAAATCACGTTTTGTTTCTAGGCTTTCAAACCTCAAATCTATCTTAGTAACACCAGCGTTATTTATACTTCATAAGCTTAAACCAATTGCTCTATGTACGCTAATTAAGTTAACATCAATTAACCAAATAAAACTAATTGTAACATACATTAATATCAATAAACGTAATAATGCATAAAGGCTAGACCAGGATTTGATCCGCCAACAATAACTGTGTAACACCATGTAAAGATGACTGAGGAAACAGGTCAATAAAATCTCGATGTTCATATCACTGACTAAGGCTACTGTTAATTACGGTAACATATATACGAATAAATAAATAGGCATACATAGATGTCATTGTAATTATTGTAATGATTAAGACACCTATGCAACAGTTGGGTATGTTTATTGTTGAAACGTTTCGTCTACACAGTAGGCTTCTTCAGTCAAATACAGAGTCAAAAGGTGTAGTAGTTATTGTATAAATGTAACAGTTATTGTATAAATCTGCAGCTTCTGTTAGAGCTGAGATACACGTCTTGCAGCCTGATGTTTTTTAGAAACCAGTTTGATAAACTGCAGTCTACAGGAGCTGTGTTGGGTCACACACAATATATACACCGAGAGGTTTATATCTCTCAGTATATGTGAAGAGGTGACTTGCAGTCTTAATGACAAGCTTTAAATATCATTAACAAATTGACCTCTTTAGGGTCACACAGGATATATATACCGAGAGGATTATGTTTCACTTCGTATATACAATGAAATTTTACATTAATCCTTATTTTAGAGATTATTATATTCTTGACTAGTGGTGAAAAGGCCTTTAATGACCCTCGTGCTTTCGATAGGCTTTAAACCCGATTAATCAGCTAGTTCCTGGCCCCCTTAAGGATGGTGAGCTACAGCTCCTGTTCCATCGAGGAACTTAAGGTACAGTAGTTAAACTTTTCGAGTATTGCAGTTAAATCTCCTGGGCCTCTTGAAAATGTTGGTCTCCAGCTCCTGGACGTCTTGTGAGGGCTGAGCTACACATCCAAGTGATTTTTATAATTAATTGCATTCTGTACTATTCCTTTTGAGTGGTTTGTGTTAGTCGTTTGTTGGTCAAGAAACAGCATGGAGTGACTGGGTCAAGGGATACGGAGGATATCTTGGCTCGCTCACTAACCTAAACACATCAAGTTTCTTTACACGTGATACATTTAATGTCATGACCATGTAAAACTCTTATATTCTCAAAGAGATATTATTGTTGCTTGCATCACAGATGTAGTTCAGAGTGTCCAAGTGGTGTGGTCCCCCACGTAGCAGTTATATTAGTAATCCCTCCTGCATCATCAAGTCTTAAAGGCAATGGACTACGAAGCTCCGGTGTTTTGTTTTTCTCCCACAGTATTAGTCATCGCTGGGCAATTTAAAGGACTGACTGTGCCCTCAACTGCTGGTCATGTGCTTTGCACAGACACAGACACACCTTTGCTTTGTTTCTTATTTGCTGCATGTGCTTTATCAGGTATCTAGCTCATGGGCCACTTTGGAAACAATGTGCTGTTGTGTGAGCATCCTTAAGTAATTCAACCAAGTCAATAATATGTCGTTCAATTTTCACTGCATAAAATAAGTCTTGCCAAGACTCAGCCACGCTGTATATTATAGTCATGTAAAACTGTAATACTCTGCTAATTCAGCAGGTCTATACACACATATTTAAGCCTACAAATGACTAGACGTAATAGTGTCATTATCACGATTTTTTTTTTTACGTTTGTAAAAAGAAGCTTAAGTCACTTACAAACATTAATACTGATGAAGAAATATGACCCAAGTTTCTCGGCGGTAAATGGAGATGAAAAAAAATAAATTAAAAAATTCTGCTTAACAATTACGCTCTTCGTGACGGAGCGTATTTTGTTCTATTATTATATATCATTGTATTCTTACTGTATTTATGGCGAAACGCTAAACCCTCGGAAAATGGGGAGATGGTTGAAAATCAGGTTTAATCCAAGGAAAGGGAGAATAAATCCAGAGCCCAACACTGAATTATATCACCCTTTAGGCTGGGTAAATATTCCTGGTCTTCTGTTTTCCAAAGCCACTTGAAACCTTCTCATAATTTATTTATTCCACTAAACTTTTATCCATCTAAACGTATTTTTCTCAATAATAACTAATGAACTGAACCTGGAAATTCCCTTAAAAGTTAAGCGCATATTTTACTTCTTCTCAGTTACTTCAACTCTAAAAGAAATGTTGATTTATTCATCAATCACCTGACGTGGGTCTGTCGTAAGCTCACCCGTTCCATGGCGCCTGCCCTATGGTGTTTATTTTCTGTATTTCACAGAGAACTAACCCAATGTTTTTGTTTTATTCAGAGAAAGAAGTGGTGCAGGCTCAATCCTCCGTCTGCTAACACCTCTGAATTCTCTGTCAGAATATGCTGCTCTGAGAAGAGAATCCCATCCGTCCTCGAGTACTGCCACCAGCCTAGCTTCTCATAATTTAAGTTTCAATCCAGTCGTGTAATGTTGCACTTCCCATTTCTCAGTTATTATTTGCACAACTCTTGCCCGTAGATGTTGACAGCTGTTTCTCCCTATATATGTATGGCCATGTAATGTTCACTAAAACATTTATTTTGATATGACTGCTTTATTGAGGACAATTCTAAAATTCCACAATAGCTTCTGGACACTTTATTGAAAAGGCAAAAAATATTGAGATTTTCACCATTCATTCGAGCTAAGAAAAACATTTAAAACTGCACATTTTCAAACAACGAAAAAAAAAAAAAAAGTATTTCACTTTCATTCGAATGAGCCACGAAAAATAATTTATTTCACATTTTCTGTTACATGTAAAATGCGTGTAGAATTCTGAGGCGAGTCGAGGCCTTCTAATGAAAGATCTCTGCCCCGGAGAACATAAATCACAGCTGGGTTTATCCCAGCCATTCATATGAGCGAGCTGCAGTGTCATTAACCTGGGCTCACTCCACCATCAAGGGAAAATTATAGAGGCAATAAAACAATTCGCCCCATTAATAAAACAACTTGTCCTTGGCGAGTTAACGTGTGTATTTACAAAGAGTAAATTTGGCAATAATACGAGGGTGAGTTAATTATTGAGCGTTGCCAATAGAGTTATTGTGTGTTCTGGGCACGCTTACTCCCGCGGCAGCTCGTCTTCAAACCGAGCGTGATGATTTTAACGATCGTATTTGCTAGGAGACGCCACATCTACCTAACCTTTGTTTTTTTTTTTTGGTTTTTGCACATTTGATTATCTCTATGCTTAATTGTACGTAGACATTTATTACCTGACTGTAACGCAGACGTTTATGTAAGTTCACTTAACCTAGTCTGAAATCTAAACAAGTCATTTTGGAAAAAGGATACGAGAACGTACAGTTATTTACGTTCGTTAACACTTCAGAATGGTGTCGTGTGGGGATGAGTTGCCAGTGGATGCAATAAAGGATAAGACCCAAACGATTATCGCAATCCAATACATAGTCATCACACTACCCTTTGTAGTGAGCAGTAGACCAAGTATAAACAAAGGATTTATTTACAAGAGAGTTAGCCTAAACCCACACTTTAAACAGATTCGACGAGAACACAAGCAGCTGGATTCTGAGTGCGTGAACCTTTATAGTCAGTTAGACTTTAGAGCCTGTTGACTGTACGAGGGTTATCAAGGCTTTAATCCCTAAAACAGAGAGTATATACGACGATAAATGCATCTCTAATTGTATATATATTGAGATATTACGAAATAAAGTACTTTCAGTATGTATATATATATATATATATATATATATATATATATATATATATATATATATATATATATATATATATATATATATATATATATAACTATTGTAGGTTTGTTTACAAACAAAAAAATAACTCAGAGAGCTGCCTAGTTTTTTGTTTAGAATATTACCCAGGAGAACCACAGCCTTACCAAATAAAATAAATATTGTACTTCAGTATATTCAACATAATAAAGTAGATAGGTTTGAAACTGAAGAGCGCTTTGACCAGGTGGATCAATCAACACTCTTGGAGATAAAAAAAATTACACAAACACGTACACATAAGAATTTCAACTGTAAAAGTAACAATTAAAAAAATCTACTAGCGTGAATAAAATACTTAGCACAAATAATATGATAACAAGATTAAATTAACAGTATCAGTTAAAAATCCTATTAAAATTTCACTGTCAAAAAATCCTTCTAAAAGTTCCACGAGATCCCTACAGGCACAACGGCAACTATGAAAACCAGGGTGAAAGCGACAAGACAAATAGCTGAAGTGTGTTCCACAGTCAGCCACAAGCTACACAGAGTCGGTCAGGAGCACCTGCAATCTTGTGGCCGATTCTCAATCGACAGAGAGAGTCGTCTTAAAGTGATGATGCCTGTTGAAGGATAGCCAGACTCATGTAACTGACAGTAAGATGACCTGCCTTTCCTTATATTTTTTTAACTTCTCTCTTAAGTCGAATGCTGTTTAATAAGGTGACTCTCGCCTTCTTTTCACTCAAGAGATGTTTGAGTCAATTTGTCCATTTAGAGTAATTCACGTTTGATCTATATTCTCTATCAGGAATATATTCAGGCTGGCCAGCTTGTACAGTGCTTTGGAAAATGTCATATTGACAACGATCATCACGTTCTATCCGGTCTCTCTCACAATAGTCCCAAGACAGGTCACCCAAGACAGGTCACCCCAGTCTACACTTATCAGGTAATCCTTCAGCCTCATATAACCTGCAGCGCGGAAATTGTCATCGTTATTAAGGTATTTCCATTATATATTTAAACTAAGTGATTTGTGATAACTTTCTCCTAGTTCTTCATTAGCCTCAAGTTTATCTACTAGAGAATCCTTGTTGCCAGAACCAAGTCCAGCGGGATATTTCCTTTAGTTGGTTCTGACACAAGCTGTTTTAAAAAGCAGTCCTAACCATTTCAAGAAAGTTGGTAGATTCTAGACTACCTGTCAAATTGCTCCATTTCATCTGGCTAAAAATAAAATCTCCCATTAAAACTACATTAACGTTTTTAGATACCTGAGCAATTTCACACCTAAGATTAGCTTCTCATGCCCTTCCAGAAACTAGCTAGACAGACTCCAATCCAGACGTCGAGTCATCTACGGCGTCGTTGTGCCCAGTCAACCACCAAACTCCCCGACGTCGCTGTGCCCGGACAACAACCAACCCCCCGACGTCGCCTCGGTCATCTAAGGCGTCGCTGTGCCCAGACAACCACCAACTCCGACGCCGAAGAAACCTTCATGGCGCCGACAGTCGTAAACTATATTGATAACGTGATAGTAGGGTCCCGTGCCAAAAAACATCTCCAGAGTGTGGGTGCTGCTGGCACGAAGGTAGCAGCAGGTGATGTTGTATGCTGGCAACGCAGATGACGAAGGTGACGCAGGTGTTCGACAAGACAAGACGATAGTAGCAGGTAATGCTGTATGCTGACGGCAGAGGCGACCCAGATGTTGGAGGAGACAAGGCGATGGCAGTAGGTGACGCTGTATGCTGACGGCAAAGTTAAGGTTACACATGAGACAACAACATTAGGTGTAAAGATAAGATGTTTGGAAGAGGCAGAACTTAATAGTGTGAGGAAAGAGACAGTTAACAGACAGTAAAGAAGAGACTGGAGAGTGACCTTAACGTGATACAGATATAAACAATAAGCAGGTGATTCAGGTAAACAAAGACGATATATATAATAAACATATAGCTAAGGTAATCAAAAACATACAATAAACACGTGATTTAGGTGAACAAAAACAAATAATAAAACGGTGGTAAAGGTAAACAAAGACGTAACAAAGACGTAAATAATATAAAATTATTGAAACAAACATGACCAAAATAATAAACAGTTAAGCAAAGACTTAAACGAGTGACTTAAATAAACACATAAACAATAAACAGGCCAACTGGGTAAATAAAGACGTAAATAAAAGAAAACAGGTGACTAAACACAACACAGATGTTAACAATAAACAAATGACTCTTGCAAACCTAGCATTTTGCCTTTTGCATTGATTTGCATTTCATGTTTTATCCCTAGAGACTAACACTGCCGTCCAGCGACCTAACAAGTGCTGGTTCTTGGCTCTCTCTCTCTCACACACCTTAAGTCTATCTCTGAAAGTGTATACAGCCTGCTGGTACCTGGCACTCTGTAATGGCAATAATATCCTGGGGTTTCTTCTGCTCTTTCATTCGCAACAATACTTTTGCTGGTGAATTCATTTTGCATTCTAGTGTCAAACCCTGATTCTTTTATCTATAGCTTTTTTCGCGATATTCTATTTTCTTGCTTCATGAAATATTGGGTGGAGTCTCACTAGCGATTCGGGAGGAAAGTTACGAAGGTCACTGGAGGAAGATAATGCTGAGCGGTGTGGAGGGTGGATGGGGGTGCAGCAGAAGGGTGGTGGATCGTGAGATGAGAGGAAGGGCATTGGAACATGAGAAAATGAGAGAGGTGATGGGAGATCATGAGGTGAGAATGAAGGTAGTTTAGAGCTGGGGTTACAACAGGTCATAATGCGAGAGGAACTATAACGTATACAGCTAAAGGAGAAAAGGTGATTTTGATGCACTGTGGGGATAAAGAAAAGTTATTAGAGACAGTGTGTTGTTGTAGGAAGTTTGTGGGGACAGTGGGTGGCGAGTAATGTTAACTGATAAATGATGGGAAGAAGGAAGAGTGGAGACGAGTGGGGAATGAAAATATCAAATAGATTAGTATATTTAAGAGCTGGGTAGTGTGTTGGTGCAGAAAGGAAGGGATGGGAAGGATGTGATGAAGGGAAGGGGGGTGAAAGAGGAGGCTGTGATAAAGGGAAGGGGGTGGAAGGGGAGGCTGTGATGAAGGGAAGGGGGTGGAAGGGGAGGATGTGATTAAGGGAAGATAGTGAAGGGTAGTTTTGGTTGCTTGGTGCTGCCCTCCTGGACTACCTCCACCTGTTGACTCACCCCTCAAGAGGTTGGCTGACTCTCTTCAATTCCTTCTCCCTGCTGCTTCCTTCCCCTTTCATATTTATCTTTTGCTGCTTTCCATTCTTCCTTCATCCTATCTTATTTAATTAAGATCATATTAGAGCTGTAAGAGTCTCTCAGACTCTTAGACTTTGATGTTTTGATGTTTGTGAGTTGTTTTGATGAGGAGCTGGATAGCAGGATAATTGAGGAGAATAAGAGAAAGAAAGTAGGCAATCACCATATGGAAGAGATAAGAAGAGGGGGTGCGAGACAAGAAATTTAAGACTCTTACAGTTTTTCCCTTAGTTCTATTGCAAACAGAATTTGCAATCACACTTGACTTCCTTTCTTCATATTTTCCTAAGTTTAAAAAAAAAAATTATGTCATGAGCAGTTCTCATTTCTTTCACTATAATTTAATTTCTCTTCCTTTTATCTTATTCTTCTCTCACATTCTCTTTCCTTCTTAAATTTCTTGTCTCGCACCCCCTCTTCTTATCTCTTCCATATGGTGATTGCCTACTTTCTTTCTCTTATTCTCCTCAATTATCCTGCTATCCAGCTCCTCATCAAAACAACTCACAAACATCAAAACAACTCACAAACATCAAAACATCTTACAAACATCAAAATAACTTACAAACATCAAAACAACTCACAAACATCAAAACAACTCACAAACATCAAAACAACTTAAAAACATCGAAATAACTCACTAGCATCAAACAACTTACAAACATCAAAACAACTTACAAACATCAAAACAACTTACAAACATCAAAACAACTTACAGACATCAAAGATTTTGATGCTACGTCGTTCTCGTATTGCCTCTGGGCCTCTCTCCTTATCCCTGCATATTCGTTTCTGGTTCTTCTGCTCAACTCCTTGTTTTCTTGAGTCCTTTGCCTTCTATACTTTTTCCATGCTCTAGCACACTTGGCTTTGGCCTCTTTACATCTCCAGTTAAACCATGGGCTCACTCTGGTCTTACCATTTTTTCTGTTACCCTTTGGTATGAACTTCTCCTCTGCTTCCCTGCACTTAGTGGTTACTAGTTCCATCATTTCCTTTACTGTCTTTTCCTCAAGTTCCCTTTCCCACTGCACTTCATGCAGGAATCTCCTCATGTCTATGTAGTCCCCTTTCTTGAAGTTTGGATTCTCTCACTGTTAACTCTACAATGTACTCAAAACTCAGGACATAGTGATCACTAGCATCAAGGGGTATTTCGTGAGTGATATCCCCTATGCCTGAACTATTCAAGGTGAAAATGAGATCCAGCCTTGCTGCAACATCCTCTCCTTTCTCTCTCTGGTTGTATTCCTAACATGTTAGTGCATGAAGTTCTCCAATACTGTCTCCAATATCTGAGGCCTCCAAGTTTCTGGTCCCCATGTGGCTCTAGGTTTTCCCAGTCAATCTCTTCATGACTGAAATCCCCCATTATGAGTAATTTTGTACTATTCATATGAGCCCTCCTGACCACTTCAGCTAGTGTATTCACTATTGCTCTATTGCGCTCATCATACTCTTGTCTTGGCCTCCTGCTGTTCAGTGGTGGGTTATACATCACTGCTATCATCACCTTTGGACCCCCAGTCTGAAGTGTTCCTACAGTGAAGTCGTCTGTTTTCCCTCTGTCCATTCCTCCCATTTCCTCAAAACTCCACTGGTTTTTGATGATCAGTGCCACTCCTCCCTCCTCTGTTCTCTCTGTCTTTCCTCAGGATCTGATATCCAGTTGGAAAGATTGCATCTGTTATCATCCCTGTAAATTTTGTCTCTGTTATTGCTATGATGTCAAGGGATGCATCAATGATTCGTTCTTGCCATTCTTCGCTCTTATTTGTTATTCCATCTGCATTGACGTACCATACCTTTAGCTTCCTTTCCAGCACTGTATTTTGGGAGGTGGAAGAGGATGGTGCAGGCTGGGTGTGTGGGAGGCAGGGTGGAATATTATGAGAGGCTCCTGTGATTGTGAAATTAGTGCTTGGGGGGCTAGGGGATATGAAGTGTGGTTTGTTTCTGATTATTGTGTTTGGTTGATATGGGGTGACAGGGGTTGAGGGGTTTCTGTAATCATTTGTGTTTGATGTTACCCTGGAGGCTGAGCTTTTCTGTCTGTCGTTGCCTGTCTTGTCTCTCTTTCCTTCCACTGGTTTCATCTTACTCTCACTCTCACTTCCCTTTCTTTTCGTGTTCTGTCTCGACTGAGGTACACTTGTTGATATTTCTGAGAGTCCTTTAATAGTGGCTTCTGTTGTAGTATCCTGTTTCATACCACTTCTGTCTTAAATGTCAATTTGATTGGTCAAATACCCCCCAAGTCTGCGAAAATTTTCTACCTCAGACATCTCCTTCTCTCCTGTTATTGCAATGATGCTCTTAATCTCTTTTTCCTCCCAATGCTTTCTTCATCATAGGTCTTCCGTTCAGCCTCCTGAAGCCCCTGAATAATTATTGACCTCTCCCTCTCTTCTTCCCATTTCTTTTCCCTCCATATCTCTGGATCTGATTTAAGCATCTCCTTTGTTGTTTCCCTTATCATCTCCTGGACACCCTGATGGCCTGATATTACTTCTACAAATGACTTCTTAGCTCCATCCCCTCCTTCAGTCCCATCACTGCCAGCTGATGTTCCCATTTCAGTCACCTTGCTCCTTTCGGACCTCATTATATCCTGCTTCAGCACCATTTCTTCCTCCAGTCTCTGTATCTTTGTCTTAGCAGCTACAGCAAGTGATTCCCACTTTTACTCTCTGCAGATAGCTTCTCTAACATGTTATTGCAAAGCTCATTTAACCTTTTTCCCCATTCTTGATCCGTTTTGTTCTTGAGCCTTTCTACCCATTCCTTTTTCAGACCAGCCATCCTTGGTTTCCTTGCCTTTACGTCCTCCTTTTTGAGATCTCATTTTTTTTATCCTGTTAGGATGCTCTTGAATCTAGATCCTTCAGCTTTGTGTAAAATTATGTGTGTATGTATGTGGGTTTATGTGATAATGTGTTAGGTTGGGTTAGGTTTGTCTGAGTATGTGTACACGTGTGTATGTGTGTGTGTGTGCGCGCATGCCACTTTGTCTCAGTCTTTGAGAAAAAAAGAGGGGTCACTTTATCACGCTAGGCTACGCTACTCTTTTGAAGATTATAGAATTATTTCTCACTCCATTCCTTATTAATACATACTAATATTTGCTACTATAATACTGGTATACACGTGTGTTTGTGTGTGCGTGCGTGCGTGCGCATTTACGAGCTTGTTCTTTGAAAAAGGGGGGTCACTAGGCTACACAACTCTTCTAAAGATTTTTAAATAACTTACTAAATATTGTCAGGGCTACCACTATCTATCTCCTGGCACTCAAAGTTAGGGAAAGAGTGATCCTATAGCATACAGTCAGCAGGGCGAGACACTATGAGACTTTAGACACCAACCAAAATTGCTCCCACACATAGGCAAGTGACGTCTGCACAGCAATGGAGGCTCTTCCTGGTGGTGTCTTCTATGAACTCCCTCAGTTTGTAACTTCCTCCGCAGCTTTTATCATGCATTCAAGTTTTTTTTAATAACTTGGTATTCTCTATTTTTCTTTAGTATTATGGTCATAATCATAACCTGATGATATTAACTGTAGTCACAACAACAACTGCTGGGAATTTCGACTAACTTTGTTCTATCATTATTTACTGTATCACTCGTTTGACTTTATCACTACACTGCTGCTATAACCGACTAGATATTTGCATTTATTTTGATTTAAGGTCCCAACCATGACCCATTAAATATGTTTGTTTAGATTATTTGTGTCAACACTGTCGCCGGCAATGAACAGCTGATTGCTACCCTCCCTCACACGGCTTCCAGTGATGACACCCGCATTCAAATTTAAATTGTAAAATTCTTGATCTTGTGACATTATTCACACTCTAGAAAGCTGTTACACTCTTGTTGGTATGTTCACTGATTCAATCACGTATGATGACCGCTAATAATATCTCAGGACAGCCACTAAAACGCTAAATCCTGGGAGCACTGTTTAACTATACTGCTTCACGTGTGTGTGTGTGTGTGCTCACCTATTTGTGGTTGCAGTGGTCGAGTCGTAGCTCCTGGCCCCACCTCTTCACTGATCGCTACTAGGTCCTCTCCCTACTCAGTGAGCTTTGTCAAACCTCGTCTTAAAACTATGTATAGTTCCTGCCTCCACTCCGTCAATTGTGTATGTGAGTCTGTGTGGCCAGTTTTCCTTAGAAGTGTTTTCCTTCATAACAACTCGCAGTTTCCCGAGTGAACAGTTTTCCTGGAGGCAATATTCTTTAATGGCTAGTCGCCACAGGGGACGAGGTTCCCGCTACCAGTTTTCTTAGTCCATGCTTTTCTTTTACGATCCGGAGGGAGGGGACAACGGGCGGGGGGGGGGGTGTTGACGGGTGGGGAATACACAAGTTTGGGTGTAAACGGAGATTAATTAGTAAGAAGAGATGAATAAATTCAAGTAAAGACAGAAACTGAATAAAAAGGCAGGAATATTAAGAAACAAGGTCAGGGAGAGGAGAGGGGGAAAAAAGGACATTGAGGGGAAGGAGAAAACCAAGCAATAAGCGACGGGAGAAAGAGATTCCCTAAATTCCTAGTGTTTCATCTGGGAACAATCTTCAAGACAGCATTGTTATCAAGCCTGTCTGGTGAAGCAGCGTCTGGAGCCATTTAAAGTAGCACACTACTTTATTATTCAGTAAGACATGCACGCTAGAGGCAGCGAACCTCGCCGGGGTAGATAACCAAAGTAGATAATAGACAAAGTTGATTACCTGTGTGACGAGCGTCGTCCAGGGAACAACTCGAAGAGGCCTTGAAGATTGTTGCCTCTGAGTTCCAGGTCTTCAAAGAATTCCACAGCGCTCGCCTCCTCAGGAAGGACTTTATACTGCCACGAAGTTTGTTTTAGGTAAGGCTCTCCCAGAGGTACCATGGCGAGACCCAGAACAAAATTAAAGGCAAACATTTATCCTGGAGCACTGAAGACCCGCAAACAACCATCTCGGGAGCGCCTCTGAATGCAGCAACATCCGCCAGTTAATGTCTCGCTTAACCTTCTTCAACCTCTTGTATTACGTCAGCAACCCTCTTCAACCTCTTGTATTATGTCAGCAACCCTCTTCAACCTCTTGTATTACGTCAGCAACCCTCTTCAACCTCTTGTATTATGTCAGCAACCCTCTTCAACCTCTTGTATTATGTCAGCAACCTTCTTCAACCTCTTGTATTACGTCAGCAACCCTCTTCAACCTCTTGTATTATGTCAGCAACCTTCTTCAACCTCTTGTATTATGTCAGCAACCTTCTTCAACCTCTTGTATTACGTCAGCAACCTTCTTCAACCTCTTGTATTATGTCAGCAACCTTCTTCAACCTCTTGTATTATGTCAGCAACCTTCTTCAACCTCTTGTATTATGTCAGCAACCTTCTTCAACCTCTTGTATTATGTCAGCAACCTTCTTCAACCTCTTGTATTATATCAGCAACCTTCTTCAACCTCTTGTATTATGTCAGTAACCTTCTTCAACCTCTTGTATTATGTCAGCAACCTTCTTCAACCTCTTGTATTATGTCAGCAACCTTCTTCAACCTCTTGTATTATGTCAGCAACCTTCTTCAACCTCTTGTATTATGTCAGCAACCTTCTTCAACCTCTTGTATTATGTCAGCAACCTTCTTCAACCTCTTGTATTATGTCAGCAACCCTCTTCAACCTCTTGTATTATGTCAGCAACCCTCTTCAACCTCTTGTATTATGTCAGCAACCTTCTTCAACCTCTTGTATTATGTCAGCAACATTCTTCAACCTCTTGTATTATGTCAGCAACCCTCTTCAGCCTCTTGTATTATGTCAGCAACCTTCTTCAATCTCTTGTATTATTTCAGCAACCTTCTTCAACCTCTTGTATTATGTCAGCAACCTTCTTCAACCTCTTGTATTATTTCAGCAACCTTCTTCAACCTCTTGTATTATGTCAGCAATCTTCTTCAACCTCTTGTATTATGTCAGCAACCCTCTTCAGCCTCTTGTATTATGTCAGCAACCTTCTTCAATCTCTTGTATTATTTCAGCAACTTTCTTCAGCCTCTTGTATTATGTCAGCAACCTTCTTCAACCTCTTGTATTATTTCAGCAACCTTCTTCAACCTCTTGTATTATGTCAGCAACCTTCTTCAACCTCTTGTATTATTTCAGCAACCTTCTTCAACCTCTTGTATTATTTCAGCAACCTTCTTCAACCTCTTGTATTATGTCAGCAACCCTCTTCAACCTCTTGTATTATGTCAGCAACCTTCTTCAACCTCTTGTATTATTTCAGCAACCTTCTTCAACCTCTTGTATTATGTCAGCAACCTTCTTCAACATCTTGTATTATGTCAGCAACCTTCTTCAACCTCTTGTATTATGTCAGCAACCTTCTTCAACCTCTTGTATTATGTCAGCAACCTTCTTCAACCTCTTGTATTATGTCAGCAACCTTCTTCAACCTCTTGTATTATGTCAGCAACCCTCTTCAACCTCTTGTATTATGTCAGCAACCCTCTTCAACCTCTTGTATTATGTCAGCAACCTTCTTCAACCTCTTGTATTATGTCAGCAACATTCTTCAACCTCTTGTATTATGTCAGCAACCCTCTTCAGCCTCTTGTATTATGTCAGCAACCTTCTTCAATCTCTTGTATTATTTCAGCAACCTTCTTCAACCTCTTGTATTATGTCAGCAACCTTCTTCAACCTCTTGTATTATTTCAGCAACCTTCTTCAACCTCTTGTATTATGTCAGCAATCTTCTTCAACCTCTTGTATTATGTCAGCAACCCTCTTCAGCCTCTTGTATTATGTCAGCAACCTTCTTCAATCTCTTGTATTATTTCAGCAACCTTCTTCAACCTCTTGTATTATGTCAGCAAGCTTCTTCAACCTCTTGTATTATTTCAGCAACCTTCTTCAACCTCTTGTATTATGTCAGCAACCTTCTTCAACCTCTTGTATTATTTCAGCAACCTTCTTCAACCTCTTGTATTATTTCAGCAACCTTCTTCAACCTCTTGTATTATGTCAGCAACCCTCTTCAACCTCTTGTATTATGTCAGCAACCTTCTTCAACCTCTTGTATTATTTCAGCAACCTTCTTCAACCTCTTGTATTATGTCAGCAACCTTCTTCAACCTCTTGTATTATGTCAGCAACCTTCTTCAACCTCTTGTATTATGTCAGCAACCTTCTTCAACCTCTTGTATTATGTCAGCAACCTTCTTCAACCTCTTGTATTATGTCAGCAACCTTCTTCAACCTCTTGTATTATGTCAGCAACCTTCTTGTATCAACAATCTTGTATCACTTTTATTTCATCAATAACCTTCCAGGAACACGCGGACAACGTCTACAATCACCCAAGACCACGTTTCCATCGTCAACAATCTTCCAGAACCACGTTTCCATCGAGTACTTTCCAGGTATATATTATCATGTATCTCTCTCTCCTCCGCTCCAATGAGTACATGTTCAAGACTTGAAGGCGTTCTCAGTAATTTAGGTGTTTTACTGGCTCAATGTGAGCCGTAAACGATCTCTGAATTTGTTCCAGCTCTGATATTTTTCCTGCTTTGAAAGGGGCCGTCAGCACAGAGCAGTATTCTAAGTGAGGGAGCACTAGCGATTTGAAGAGTGTCACCATCGGCATTATTTTCCTTGTTTTGAAATTTCTCAATACCCACCCCGTCATCCTCCTGGCTGTCGTGATCTTTGTCTTGTTATGGACTTTAAAAGAAAGGTCAGCTGACATAATTATTCCCAGGTCTTTAAACAGCCTCCTAAAAACAGCTTATTCAAATAAACAATGTTTCAAGTGCAAAAAAAAATCCTCATTAAAACTGCTTTTTCGAATAAAAAAAATCATTAAAACAGCTTATGCAAGTCAACAACCTTATTAATAAAGTTGTTTTAAACTTTCAACTTTATTACAAGTGCCCTCTTACGTAAACGAATCTTCCGAGAGCACTTCCTAAAACATCTTGCTAAAGTAAATAAACGTCTTGGAGTACAGGTCATATCAACAATCTTAACAACGATGGTAACATCACATCTCTGTCTAAGGTCCACATTTCCCAGTAAATATTATCCTTGCCTCCTGAGCCTCTGTGTTTTGAGCTCTTGCTCACTCAGGTTCACTTGACTTGCAAGTCACATTTTCCCATAGCTTTTAAACTGTCTCAGTTAGCGCCATGACATTCAGATTCTTTTCAATCATACTATTAACACTTAGACATTTCTTAACATCCATCCTACATCCTCGCAAATTTGAACAGCCCACTTTAATTACCCTATTTTCTCGGTGTATTTTTCACCTAGGGGATTCTAACTGGCTTCATCACAAAAAAACTTAAACATTACAGAAATAAGAGGCTGTTGAAAAATTAATTCTAACCACGTATCAGATGTAGAAATGTTTGAGCACAAGTTTCTTTTGATGTGATTATGTAATTTTGTTAGTAGTTTTGCAGGATTTCGAAATCAATTTGTGGTTGCTTTCTTAACCCGGCTTAATGTCTCAGAAAGGGATGTAGCAACTTCCTGCAACATGCACCCAACTTTTGTAAAAAGACAGTAAGTGAAGGAAGCCTTCCAACGGGTGCGACGTTTCGCCCACGAAGGACTTTATCAAGTGCATGCTTCATTATGCACTTAATAAATGTCCCACCGTGAATGAGACTTTGTAACAATAAAGGCTTCGAGTATTTATTATCTTCTTGCTATTTGTCGGCATTGTCAGTCTTAAATGTGCTTGCCACTGATGTCGACAGTCACTGTAATACACACCTTGTTGATTTATGTCTAAGGTAACTAGGGATATGCGTATTAACTCTCTCTCTCTCTCTCTCTCTCTCTCTCTCTCTCTCTCTCTCTCTCTCTTACGTAAATTGAACCTGCTGATATTAGAGGACAGAAGAACCAGGAGAGATATAACATAGAAAATAAAGGAATTGACAGGCTACTCAAGAATAGACTTTGAGTGGCAGGAAATAGATGAAAGTTAGACACAAATGAGTCATAGGAATGTCAGGAAGTACTTGTTCAGCCTCATGGTGGTCAAGAAGTGGAATGACCTTGACGAAATGGTGAAGGCAGGCTCCCTACATAGTTTTGAGAGCACGTACGACAAGGACCATGGGGCTAGAAGGGAGTGAATCTAGACGTGGGAAGTTGAGGGACGGGACCAGGGGCCAAGACTCGACCCCTGCAACCACACGTAAGTTAGTACATATAGATGAATTAGGTGAGTACACACACAAAGAGCGAGGTGGTAGAGGTAAGAGCCATAGCAGAGAGACGGGGCCAGGAGCTGAGACTCGTTCTCTGCGACCACAAATGGCTGAGTATAAACAGGTGAGTACACACACAGGAGCTAAGACTCGTCCTCTGCGACCACAAATGGCTGAGTACAAAAAGGTGAGTATACACACACACACAGGAGCTGAATCTCGACCCCTGCAGTTAGGTGAGTCCACATTTTTCCCTTCTACCCCACATGGAGTCAACATGACAGGAAATATAAATCACACATAATCGGTCCGAAGAATAAATAAATCACTTTATAGCTGGGAACTTACCCCTGCGGTCACCCAGGTAAGTCTACCGCAGTTCTTATCGTAAGCGGTTCTTCAAGCTGGCTTAGTTTTTTCTGGGTTGGGGTCAGTGCAGCTGCTGTTACTGCTGCGGCTGCTGCTGCTCGGTTGCAACTGCGGCTGCTGCTGTGGATAGGACAGCAGGTGCTGCTGGGGTTGTGGTCCAGTCATTATTATTATTGTTATTATTATTATTGTTATAATTGTTATCTAGGGGTCATATAGCTCCTGGGCAATGGGAGGTAATCAGGTTCGATCCATGGATCGGGAGGATAGGTCCAGTTTCCTATGATCAAAAGCCTCACTGACATGAAGGCTTGAGGGTTCACAGCAGTATGATTCCTTGACCATGATAGAACCTGGAGGCTTCACCCATCCTCCATCAACCTGCCCTCCAGATAAGACAGGCGTTTGTGCGCCCATTACATTTAGTCCATTTTTCGCTCTAGTCAGAACTGGTAATTTTAAGTTAATGAGAATTAGCCTCTATTTCGGCAGTGATAACCTTGATATTCGTATAGTAATTTGTTTCTTCCGGCAAAATTATTTGCATAATTTCGAAGCATTATCAGGGCGAGTGCTGATACTTGGGTCACTCTGCGACGAGTGCCATGTACTCATGAGTACATTTCTACTCTTATCACTCTTCGCAGTTTAAAAGTATCTCGACCGCAGTAATGGTCTGCATTTTACTAATCATATATTTTGTAGTCTCCAAGTGCGAACCTTTATGACTTCCATTAAAAGCCATTTTTTTATATACCAGTCAACTTTAATCTGCCTGTTCGTGTCTATTTTGTTTAGTTTCTGTGAATATGATCGTTGCTAATATGTAATACGTACAAGATTTTGCTATTTGATTATTAATTGTTTGATAGATAAAATGGTTTTGCTCTCCAGGCATTTTATCCACTTTTCTCTATTAGTTTAAAGGCCTTTCGTATCACATTTTTTTCTTCATAAATGCCTTGACAGTGCTTCCAGAGTAGTTACTTGAAATTACGTGAAATTTTTGAGAGCCTTTATTCAAAACCTTGGGAGATATTTCCTCTGATCCTACTGTTTTTTTTTTTTTTTTTTTGTAATGTCTGTTAGTACTCTCTTCACTCCTGTGTTTATTTCAATGAACTTCAATTTAATTGGCTTTTCAGGGGGTTAAAAGCCATGTCCTTAAAGTTATGTTTTGTGTGGTTGTGGTTTCTGGAGGGGGGAGGGTGGGTCGAGTCACAGCTCCTGGTGGTGTGTATTTGGATGAGTGTGCATCCGGGAGAGTGATGACACTGAGGCGGCGGCTCATCACTGTTCATGACGTATGGATGTTTATGTGCTTGTGTGTGAGACGGGGGGGGGGAGATAATTACATCCGCCTGGCACTATAGCGAGCCTCTCCCCGCCTGTCATTATGCTTTACTCTCCACCTTTGTTCTCTTCTTCTCTCGTGTACACAATGTTCCTGTCGGGTCTAGTACTCAGAAAACGTTTCTCTCTAGGCTACGAAAAGTGTCATTTGTGTTGATGTTCGTAGTAGTGCTTTTGCTATTGTTGATGCTGGTGCTAATGTTCCTTTTTTATTTCTTTTTGGTTGCTGATGTCCTCGCGTTTGTTGTTGATGTTCTTAATGTTGATGTTCTCGGTGTTGTTGGTGATGATGGTCGTACTGCTGTTGGTGATGATGCTGTTAATGTTGTTGGTGATGATGGTCTTACTGCTGTTGGTGATGATGCTGTTAATGTTGTTGGTGATGATGGTCGTACTGCTGTTGGTGATGATGCTGTTAATGTTGATGGTGATGATGGTCTAACTGTTCAAGGTGCTGATGCTGTTGTTGTTGATGTTGGTGCTGCTCTTCTTGCCGCTGTTTGGGCTTCGTGCTGTTGTTGCTGCTGATACTCGCTCTGTTTTTGTTACTGATACTGGCTCTATTGTTGGTGTTGCCGATACTGCTTCCGCTGTTGCTGCTGATGATATTCGCTCTGTTGTTGCTGCTGATACTCGCTCTACTGGTGTTGCAACTGCTGATACTTCCTGCACTGTTGTTGCTGCTGATACTCGCTCTACTGGTGTTGCTGCTGCTGATACTTGCTGCACTGTTGTTGTTGCTGCTGATACTCGCTCTACTGGTGTTGCTGCTGCTGATACTTGCTGCACTGTTGTTGTTGCTGCTGAAACTTGCTCCACTGTTGTTGTGGCTGCTGATACTTGCTGCACTGTTGTTGTTGCTGCTGATACTCGCTATACTGGTGTTGCAACTGCTGATACTTCCTGCACTGTTGTTGTGGCTGCTGATACTTGCTGCACTGTTGTTGTTGCTGCTGAAACTTGCTCCACTGTTGTTGCTGCTGCTGATATTTGCTCCACTGTTGTTGTTGTTGCTGCTGATACTTGCTCCACTGTTGTTGTTCTTGTTGCTGCTGATACTCGATCCACTGTTGTTGCTGCTGCTGATACTTTCTCCATTGTTGTTGTTGTTGCTGCTGATACTCGCTCTACTATTGTTGTTGTTGCTGCTGCTGATACTTGCTCCACTGTTGTTGTTGTTGCTGCTGATACTTGCTCCACTGTTGTTGTTGTTGCTGATACTCGCTCTACTATTGTTGTTGTTGCTGCTGCTGATACTCACTCCACTGTTGTTGTTGCTGCTGATACTCGCTCCACTGTTATTGCTGCTGCTGATACTCGCTCCACTGTTGTTGTTGCTGCTGATACTCGCTCCACTGTTGTTGCTGCTGCTGATACTCGCTCCACTGTTGTTGTTGCTGCTGCTGATACTCACTCCACTGTTGTTGTTGCTGCTGATACTCGCTCCACTGTTATTGCTGCTGCTGATACTCGCTCCACTGTTGTTGTTGCTGCTGATACTCGCTCCACTGTTGTTGCTGCTGCTGATACTCGCTCCACTGTTGTTGTTGCTGCTGATACTCGCTCCACTGTTATTGCTGCTGCTGATACTCGCTCCACTGTTGTTGTTGCTGCTGATACTCGCTCCACTGTTGTTGTTGCTGCTGATACTCGCTCCACTGTTATTGATGCTGCTGATACTCGCTCCACTGTTGTTGTTGCTGCTGATACTCGCTCCACTGTTGTTGCTGCTGCTGATACTCGCTCCACTGTTGTTGTTGCTGCTGATACTCGCTCCACTGTTATTGCTGCTGCTGATACTCGCTCCACTGTTGTTGTTGCTGCTGATACTCGCTCCACTGTTATTGCTGCTGCTGATACTCGCTCCACTGTTGTTGTTGCTGATGATACTCGCTCCACTGTTATTGCTGCTGCTGATACTCGCTCCACTGTTGTTGTTGCTGCTGATACTTGCTCCACTGTTGTTGTTGCTGCTGATACTCGCTCCACTGTTATTGCTGCTGCTGATACTCGCTCCACTGTTGTTGTTGCTGCTGATACTCGCTCCACTGTTGTTGCTGCTGCTGATACTCGCTCCACTGTTGTTGTTGCTGCTGATACTCGCTCCACTGTTATTGCTGCTGCTGATACTCGCTCCACTGTTATTGCTCCTGCTGATACTCGATCCACTGTTGTTGTTGCTGCTGATACTCGCTCCACTGTTATTGCTGCTGCTGATACTCACTCCACTGTTGTTGTTGCTGCTGATACTCGCTCCACTGTTATTGCTGCTGCTGATACTCGCTCCACTGTTGTTGTTGCTGCTGATACTCGCTCCACTGTTGTTGCTGCTGCTGATATTCGCTCCACTGTTGTTGTTGCTGCTGATACTCGCTCCACTGTTATTGCTGCTGCTGATACTCGCTCCACTGTTATTGCTGCTGCTGATACTCGCTCCACTGTTGTTGTTGCTGCTGATACTCGCTCCACTGTTATTGCTGCTGCTGATACTCGCTCCACTGTTGTTGTTGCTGCTGATACTCGCTCCACTGTTATTGCTGCTGCTGATACTCGCTCCACTGTTGTTGTTGCTGCTGATACTCGCTCCACTGTTATTGCTGCTGCTGATACTCGCTCCACTGTTGTTGCTGCTGCTGATACTCGCTACGCTGTTCATGATAAAATTATTATTTCAAGATTATATTTCTGAATACTACATTGTATTTGCGTACTACATTTATGTATGTATGTAGGTAGTAGGTTGGTAGACAGCAACCACCCAGGGAGGTACTACCGTCCTGCCAGGTGACTGTGAAACAGAAACCTGAAACTGTTTTACATGATGGTAGGATTGCTGGTGTCTTTTTTCTGTCTCATAAACACGCTGGATAACAGGTATATCTAGCTACTTCTACTTACACTTTAGGTCACACTACACTGGCATGCACATGCATATATATACATACACACATCTAGGTTTTTCTTCTTTTTCTTAATAGCTCTTGTTCTTTTTATTTTCTCTATTGTCCATGTTGAAGTGGAAAAGAATCTTTCCTCCGTAAGCCATGCGTTTCGTATGAGGTGACTAAAATGCCGGGAGCAATGGGCTAGTAACCCCTTCTCCTGTACACATTTACTAAAAAAGAGAAGAAGAAAAACTTTATAAAACTGGGATGTTTGAATGTGCGTGGATGTAGTGCGGATGATAAGAAAGAGATGATTGCTGATGTTATGAATGAAAAGAAGTTGGATGTCCTGGCCCTAAGCGAAACAAAGCTGAAGGGGGTAGGCGAGTTTCAGTGGGGAGAAATAAATGGGATTAAGTCAGGAGTATCTGAGAGAGTTAGAGCTAAGGAAGGGGTAGCAATAATGTTGAAGGATCAGTTATGGAAGGAAAAGAGGGAATATGAATGTGTAAATTCAAGGATTATGTGGATTAAAATAAGGGTCGGATGAGAAAAGTGGATCATAATAAGCGTGTATGCACCTGGAGAAGAGAGGAGTGTAGAGGAGAGAGAGAGATTTTGGGAGATGTTAAGCGAATGTATAGGAACTTTTGAACCAAGTGAGAGAGTAATTGTAGTAGGGGACCTAAATGCTAAAGTAGGAGAAACATGTAGAGAGGGTGTGTAGGTAAGTTTGGGGTGCCAGGTGTAAATGATAATGGGAGCCCTTTGATTGAACTTTGTATAGAAAGGGGTTTTGTTATAGGTAATACATATTTTAAGAAAAAGAGGATAAATAAGTATACAAGATATGATGTAGGGCGTAATGACAGTAGTTTGATGGACTACGTATTGGTAGATAAAAGACTGTTGAGTAGACTTCAGGATGTACATGTTTATAGAGGGGCCACAGATATATCAGATCACTTTTTAGTTATAGCTACAGTGGGAGTAAAAGGTAGATGGGATACAAGGAAAATAGAAGCAGTAAGAGAGAGGTGAAGATTTATAAAATAAAAAAGGAGGCAATTAGGATAAGATATAAACAACTATTGCAGGATAGATGGGCTAGTGAGAGTGTAGGCAATGGGGTCGAAGATGTATGGGGTAGATTTAAAAATGTAGTGTTAGAGTGTTCAGCAGAAGTTTGTGGTTACAGGCGAGTGGGTGCGGGAGGGAAGAAGAGCGATTGGTGGAATGATGATGTAAAGAGAATAGTAAGGGAGAAAAAGTTAGCATATGAGAGGTTTTTACAAAGCAGAAGTGATGCAAGGAGGGAAGAGTATATGGAGAGAAAAAGAGAGGTTAAGAGAGTGGTGAAGCAATGTAAAAAGAGTGCAAATGAGAGAGTGGGTGAGATGTTATCAACAAATTTTGTTGAAAATAAGAAAAAGTTTTGGAGTGAGATTAATAAGTTGAGGAAGCCTAGGGAACAAATGGATTTGACAGTAAAAAATAGGAGAGGAGAGTTATTAAATAGAGAGTTAGAGGTATCGGGAAGATGGAGGGAATATTTTGAGGAATTGTTAAATGTTGATGAAGACAGGGAAGCTGTGATTTCGTGTATAGGGCAAGGAGGAATAACATCTTGCAGAAGTGTGGAAGAGCCAGTTGTGAGTGTGGGGAAAGTTCGTGAGGCAGTGGGTAGAATGAAAGGGGGTAAAGCAGCTGGGATTGATGGGATAAAGGTAGAAATGTTAAAAGCAGGTGGGGATTTAGTTTTGGAGTGGTTGGTGCTATTATTTAATAAATGTATGGAAGAGGGTAAGGTACCTAGGGATTGGCAGAGAGCGTGTATTGTTCCTTTGTATAAAGGCAAAGGGGACAAAAAAGAGTGCAAAAATTATAGGGGAATAAGTCTGTTGAGTGTACCTGGTAAAGTGTATGGTAGAGTTATTATTGAAAGAATTAAGAGTAAGACAGAGAGCAGGATAGCAGATGAACAAGGGGGCTTTAGGAAAGGTAGGGGGTGTGTAGACCAAATGTTTACAGTGAAACATACAGGTGAACAGTATTTGGATAAGGGTAAAGAGGTTTTTGTGGCATTTATGGATTTGGAAAAGGCGTATGATAAGGTGGATAGGGGGGCAATGTGACAGATGTTGCAGGTGTATGGAATAGGAGGTAGGTTACTGAAAGCAGTGAAGAGTTTTTATGAGGATAGTGAGGCTCAGGTTAGAGTGTGTAGGAGGGAGGGGGACTATTTCCCAGTAAAAGTGGGCCTTAGACAAGGATGTGTGATGTCACCGTGGTTGTTCAATATATTTATAGATGGGGTTGTAAGAGAAGTGAATGCGAGGGTCTTGGCAAGAGGTGTGGTGTTAAAAGATAAAAAATAAAATACAAAGTGGAAGTTGTCACAGTTGCTTTTTGCTGATGACACTGTGCTTTTGGGAGATTCTGAAGAGAAGTTGCAGAGGTTGGTGGATGAATTTCGTAGGGTGTGTAAAAGAAGAAAATTGAAAGTGAATATAGGAAAGAGTAAGGTGATGATAACAAAAAGATTAGGTGACGAAAGATTGGATATCAGATTGGAGGGAGAGAGTATGGAGGGGGTGAATGTATTCAGATATTTGGGAGTGGACATGTCAGCAGATGGGTCTATGAAGGATGAGGTGAATCATAGAATTGATGAGGGGAAAAGGGTGAGTGGAGCACTTCGGAGTCTGTGGAGACAAATAACTTTGTCCATGGAAGTAAAGAGGGGAATGTATGAGAGTATAGTTATACCAACACTCTTATATGGGTGTGAAGCATGGGTGATGAATGTTGCAACGAGGAGAAGGCTGGAGGCAGTGGAGATGTCATGTCTGAGGTCAATGTGTGGTGTGAATATAATGCAGAGAATTCGGAGTTTGGAAATTAGGAGGAGGTGCGGGATTACCAAAACTATTATCCAGAGAGCTGAGGAGGGGTTGTTGAGGTGGTTCAGACATGTAGAGAGAATGGAACGAGACAGAATGACTTCGAGAGTGTATAAATCTGTAGTATAGGGAAGGCGGGGTAGGGGTCGGCCTAGGAAAGGTTGGAGGGAGGGGGTAAAGGAGGTTTTGTGTGCGAGGAGCTCCTGGACTTGAAGTCAACATGGAGAGAAGTAACATTTATGATGGATTCAGAAAGCAGCCGGATTTGAGTCCTGAGATGGAAGTACAGTGTCTGCACTCTGAAGGATGGGTGTTAATGTTACAGTTTTATAACTGTAGTGTAAAGCACCCCTCTGGCAAGACAGTGATGGAGTGAATGATGATGAAAGTTTTTGTTTTTTCGGGCCACCCTGCCTTGGTGGGAATCGGCCGATGTGTTAAAAAAAAATGTCGTGCCTAATAGGTAAAACTTATCAATTAGCAAGAACTCCTTTAAAATTAAGCTCTTTCTAAAATTTTCTCTTATACCTTTAAAAATATATTTTTTTCATTTATGTTATTGCAAAAATTTATAATTTTGTACTAAAAGAAACTTAGAAAACTTACCAAACCTTATTATAAACAAGAGCAATTTAATTTAGCCTAACCCAACTAAATATATTTTAGATACGTTTACAATAATTTAATAATAAACAAACACAATGAAATATATTTTTTTCGTAAGGTCCAGAATGAGTTTTGCGAAATTATTGCATACACAAATTTTCGCTTGTCTTATATGGCAAGAAGAGCGTTGCTATTTAAGCCAAAATAGCAAGTTTTACCTAATCGGCACGACATATATATATATATATATATATATATATATATATATATATATATATATATATATATATATATGTTGTGCCTAATAGGTAAAACTGGTTAATTAGAAAGAACTCATCTAAAATTAAGTCCTTTCTAAAAATTTCCCTTATACGTTTGAAGATATATTTTTTTTATTTATGTTAATGTAAAAATTTATAATTTTGTACCAAAAGAAACTTAGAAAACTTACCTAACCGTATTATAACAAGCGCAATTTAATTTAGCCTAATCCAACTAAATATATTTTAGATACGTTTACAATAATTTAATAATAAACAAACACAATGAAATATATTTTTTTCGTTAGGTTCAGAATGATTTTTGCGAAATTATTGCATACACAAATTTTCGCTTGTCTTATATGGCAAGAAGAGCGTTGCTATTTAAGCCTAAATAGCAAGTTTTACTATCCATATATAATAATATTATATATATATATATATATATATATATATATATATATATATATATATATATATATATATATATATTTTATATATATATATATATATAATATTTGTTCCTCTGCCTGGGCTGAGTGGCCCGATATACACTCAGACTATAGATAGCACATTACCCCTGATACAAAAAAAAATATCAGTAACCAAATAATTCCTTCATGAGGCATATTTAGTGAATGGATCTATGTTGTTTGGTCCAACGCAAAGACATTTGTAGTTTGCACATTTTAATGGTTTTTATTTAGGTGAAGCCGTGAGTGGTCCCAAGGTAGGATAATGCCGTGATATTCATAAAATTTTGCGAGACTTCAGATTTCTCTCTCGGATCACTCTGAAACTTAACTCTTGTATATTTTTACCTAAGATCATTTCAAAACCAAACGCTTGTATGTTTTTTCCCCTCCGAATCCGAGCCGCCAACTGATTTACACAGAGCCTCGATCCCCCTCACCAATTACTGCTGAGCACACATTGAGAAGGGAGTACCTTCCCCAGATCCCTGGCTTGCATGACTAGGTTGTTAAACCCACTACACTACAGTAACATTCAGGATCCCTGGCTTGCATGACAAGGTTGTTAAACCCACTACACTACAGTAACATTCAGAATCCCTGGCATGCATGACAAGGTTGTTAAACCCACTACACTATAGTAACATTCAGGATCCCTGGCTTGCATGACAAGGTTGTTAAACCCACTACACTATAGTAACATTCAGGATCCCTGACTTGCATGACCAGGATGTTAAACCCACTACACTACAGTAACATTCAGAATCCCTGGCATGCATGACAAGGTTGTTAAACCCACTACACTATAGTAACATTCAGGATCCCTGGCTTGCATGACAAGGTTGTTAAACCCACTACACTACAGTAACATTCAGAATCCCTGGCATGCATGACTAGGTTGTTAAACCCACTACACTATAGTAACATTCAGGATCCCTGGCTTGCATGACTAGGTTGTTAAACCCACTACACTACAGTAACATTCAGGATCCCTGGCTTGCATGACCAGGATGTTAGACCCAGCATTCCACATTCTGTTCACAGACTGTGAAAAGAATTATTGCTGTACTATCAATGGATATGATTATATCATTTCGTAGGTAGATATAAGGCGATATAACAGATGGAGGAATTATTACTGTAAATAAAGTGCTGGATGCATCGTGTAAACATTACCCAGAAACTGTCACTTTCCAAAATGTTTATAATAAAATCAGGAGAAAGGTTGTACAAAACATCCAGGAAGGGATTTCATAATCCAATATCTGGATGGCAAGACACGGAGCTCGTGTTTGTCAGCATCAGAGGAGCAGCCAACTTTGATGTATCGTTCAAAAAAAAAAACTTTCCCTGACTCGCACATGAAACTCAGATGCAAATTTTTTGGGGGATATCAAGGAGTAACCCTCCAGAAGTACACAGTAAGACGACAGATTATGCAGTTATATGTTTCGGAGTTAAAAATAATAGTGTTAAGGAGCTGTCGAAATGTGGCTCAGGACTGAAACAACTACCATCGCTTCAACGATGACCAAGCAGTGTACCACTTACTATATAACTCTAATAATGGGCATAATTATAGCCCTAATTTTTAAAGGTGTGGATCGGTAAGCCAGCGGAAGGCCTCGGTCAGATGACCAAAAGCGTCAGGAAACAATTGTCCTGTTTCCTGACAAATCTTACCTAACCTAACTTCTATTGGGTGCTCTGATGTTGATGACGGGTTTTCATTACAAGGAGCACGAGATGTCCTTCCCTTTCTCGGATTAAACCTGATTGCATTTCTTCCCATTTCTCAGGAGCTGTACGACCCTATTAAAAACTAATGGAATTTTCCCACTAGTGACTCCGCCTCCTGCTGTTTCAATTCTGCAGATAAGCCACTTCTCCTCTCATATGCTGTACTTTTCTCGAGAGTGATGGACTGAGCACATCGATTCAAGGCTGAGGGACTAATTACCTTAAACTCCTTCTCCTCTTCTCATATTCATCTCCGTACCAGACTGAGGAAGCCACTAGTTGGCGAAACGTCTCCACAGTAAAGAATCCCAAATGTTGCAAAAGTGTCTAATTCTTCAACTTGTCTGTTTTCTAAGCCATTTACATCATAATTCTCAACTAGCCATAATTTTGACAGGAAACATTCAATCACGTTTCAGCATGTCCTGAACTGCGAAATAAGTGAATATAATAATAGTATACTGACTACCTCAAAACTATGTATTCGAGGGTAATGGACTGATTACATCGTCTTTACATCTCTACTGCTTCTGCTGCCTCATGAAGAAGAATTAGACATATGTGCAACATCTTTATTGTAGACGTTACGCCATCTAGTGGCTTTATCAATACAAATTCAAGGACATAATGGGAAGAAAGTAGAACTACATACAAAATGCGAGGTAATCAGTCCCTCAGCCTTGGAGTTGGTGAAGAGTACCGTAGCCTTGAAGAATCTCAAGCACAGATATGAAGAAGCCTACTGTGTATACCTGGAGTATACCTGGAGAGGGTTTCGGGGGTCAACGCCCCCGCGGCTCGGTCTGAGACCATGCCTTGTGGTGGATCAGGGTCTGATCAACCAGGCTGTTACTGCTGGCCGCACGCAAACTGACGTACGAACCACAGCCCGGCTGGTCAGGTACTGACTTTAGGTGCCTGTCCAGTGCCTTCTTGAAGACAGCCAGGGGTCTATTGGTAATCCCCCTTATGTATGCTGGGAGGCAGTTGAACAGTAGGTGAAATGTTTTACAATAAAGATACCTAACTGATGTACGTTTATCTTATCAACTGTGTAAGTGTTGAACCTCGTCATTGAGACACCGTGTTCATAAAACGGTGGAGCGACATATCAAATACACGTTTAACTTTGATGTTGTTCTATCCAAGAAATTTTCGATAAGAGGAAACATCAAAGCAGCTATCATAGAACATTTTTTTTTATAAAATCACGTGGCCTTCTCAAGCATGTTTGGTAACGTGGAGCGCAGGATGTTTATCACCAGGGTTTAGTAAACACACCAGCCGGTTACAACTGCTTGTATCTTAAGTTTTCAATTTCATATATAGGAAGAAAGAGGCGCTGTTGTACAAGAGCGGGTAAATAATTATTTCGCTGTGGCATTGACGATGTTCAGAGATCTTATGTTTTCAAGGATTTTATCCATTTATTCTCTCGCAAATGTTTTCTCGCAGTATTTGGTCTAATGATGCTAGTATTGCTGTTATTATTTTTATTTTTATTATTATTATTATTATTATTATTATTATTATTATTATTATTATTATTATTATTATTATTATTTTCCCTAGTGTTAATAGCCTGATGATATATGGTTATCATATTACGTCAGTAATATTCCTGGGAGTTTAAAATATTTGAGATATCTTAAGAATTCACATGTGAAAAATGGTATAAAATACGTACAAGTTGACGATTAAGACACATGTGCAACAGTTGGGTATATTGATGAAATGTTTCACCTACACAGTAGGCTTCTTCAGTCAAATACAGAGGCAGTAGGTCACTACTATACCTGTTGCCTCCGTATGTGACTGAAGAAGCCTACTGTGTGTGTGTGTGTGTGTGTGTGTGTGTGTGTGTGTGTGTGTGTGTGTGTGTGAAGGAAGGAAGGACGAGGATAATAATGGCAGAGAGGGGAAAAGGCTTTCAGGCGCTCGAATAATGTCTAATTATTATTATTATTATTATTCATTTCTTATTCTCTCTGAACACTTTAATCAGAAACGACGAACCCACAATTGGAGGAGTAGTGTAGTAGTAGCAGCAGCAACATACACAGCAAGAGGCATTCTTGAGCTTCCCCAGTGCTCGGACTTCATGCCCAAAGCTGGGGTGTGACTCCAAAATGATCCTTTGGTACATGCTGCCTTTGCATCTCCAGACATCGTCTGCTGCTATGAAGCTGCCACACCCTTCGAGCCCAGTGTGGGCAGCCTATGGTGCCTAACT
Source organism: Cherax destructor (assembly GCA_009830355.1). Classification (NCBI taxonomy): domain Eukaryota; kingdom Metazoa; phylum Arthropoda; class Malacostraca; order Decapoda; family Parastacidae; genus Cherax; species Cherax destructor. The sequence continues at coordinate 19,928 of WNWK01005280.1, read as the reverse complement.
TCTCCTTCCAAGCCCCGTGGGGGCGGGGGATGGGGCCAGGCCTGGGGACAGTTGGTCCCAGAAGACGAGGAGATACTTGTACCTCCTCTCATGGCAGACATTGGTCTGAGACACCCTCGACAAGGAGCCAAGGTCGGTCCACCTCTTGGAAAAGGCCCGGGCCGGGCGATTATACCGGCGAATCTACAACAGAACAGAACCCACAACATAAAAATGTATATTTCCAAAACCAGTCATCTCTTTCAGTGCCAATTAAAAAATGTAAGATTGTGCGTATTCATGAACTGTTAAGTTTTTTTACTGATCCGCTAAGACGTTATCTTCGAGCACGTGTATCCAATTTCTTGTACTCAAACATATGTAGGAACACCTGCAAATAAAACATGTGTTACCGTGGTTGCTTAGCGAACTTTACTACTCAACAAATTACTTGTAAACAAATAATAACACCAATGTTCATTGCAAGATTAATGGTTACCGGCTTACTCATGATTTTTTCAGACATGACAAGGATGTTATAAATCACATATTTACAAGCGGCTAAAAATGTAAATAAAAGAATAAAACATAATTAGCGAACGTAAACCTGGACTCGGAACTTTCTGAAAAAAAAAGTGCCGGCCACCCTGAGTTACACCGAGGGTCCCACACCAATTGTAAACGTCGACAACATGTGGTTAACTAATTGTGACCCGCTGTGAAATGACCACCAGTGCTAGGAGATTGTGGCTAGCGTCTGCTGCTGCTGCTGTTGTTGTTGTTGCTACTGCTGCTGCTACTGCTGCTGCTGCTGCTGCCGGTAAAGCTGCCACTGCTGCTGGCGCTGCTGCTGCCGGTAAAGCTGCTACTGCTGCTGGCGCTGCTGCTGCCGGTGATGCTGTTGGCGCTGCTGCTGCCGGTGATGCTGCTACTGCTGCTGGCGCTGCTGCTGCCGGTGATGTTGCTACTGCTGCTGCCGGTGATGCTGCTGGTGCTGCTGCTGTTGCTGTTGCTACCACCTTCTGAAAGATGTGATCTTCGTATCTGTCTATAGTTTGTTTCGGACCCCGAGGCGCCGCCAGTACCACTGGAAGTTCATAATTAAAGTGGCCACTGTGTACCGTACCTTAGAGGGTCGCGACTTAGAATATAAACCTAACTTTTCTGCGTTGTTGACACTTTTCACAATAAACATTCCCTTACATGAATAAAGAGAAAGGTGTACGAGAGACTCGAACCGCCGTGCGAAAATTAACAGTCCCACGCATTGCGGTTCGAGCCCCTCATCCACCCTTTTGTTTATTCATTGACAGTTGGTTATTACAACTTAATTTAAGCACTTCTCTAACGTAAATTGAACCTAAATAGCAAAGATAACGTTTATATGTCAGAGGCAACATTGACGCACTTTAGACGATGCTCATCGTGTGCTTAAGTTAGTAAAATATTCTTATTTTTTCAAAGTTATCTTACGTAACTCCCAGCGTCATTTACTGGACATTACCTCTAATTTGATAAATACTATTTTTCTTCGTTTAATTTTGGGTTACATTATGCTAGGTTAGGCTAGGGTGCGTAAATTTAAAACAACATGTATTTTACCAAAGTAAATAAATAAAAAACGGCTACAATACTACGCCTGGCATTGTGGTGGTGAAGCAGTGTCAGGAAAAACTGAAATCTGTACAGGTATTATTTGTGTGGGGTGTTGCTGTTGCAGCATGTTTGCGTGTTGCTGCTGCTGCAGCATATTTGGGTGCTAATGCTGCCTTCGTGGGTGTTGCTGCTGCCTTCGTGGGTGTGTTGCTGTTGTTAGTTTGGGTGTGTTGTTTGTCTGGGTGTGATGGTTCTGTGAGTGTGTTGGTTGTGTGGATGTGTTGCTTGTGTGGATGTGTTGCTTGTGTGGATGTGTTGCTTGTGTGGATGTGTTGCTTGTGTGGATGTGTTGCTTGTGTTGATGTGTTGCTTGTGTTGATGTGTTGCTTGTGTGGATGTGTTGTTGTGTGGATGTGTTGCTTGTGTGGATGTGTTGCTTGTGTGGATGTGTTGCTTGTGTGGATGTGTTGCTTGTGTGGATGTGTTGCTTGTGTGGATGTGTTGCTTGTGTTGATGTGTTGCTTGTGTTGATGTGTTGCTTGTGTGGATGTGTTGCTTGTGTGGATGTGTTGCTTGTGTGGATGTGTTGCTTGTGTGGATGTGTTGCTTGTGTGGATGTGTTGCTCGTGTGGATGTGTTGCTTGTGTGGATGTGTTGCTTGTGTGGATGTGTTGCTTGTGTGGATGTGTTGCTGTGTGGATGTGTTGCTTGTGTGGATGTGTTGCTTGTGTGGATGTGTTGTTGTGTTGATGTGTTGCTTGTGTGGATGTGTTGCTTGTGTGGATTGTGTTGTGTGGATGTGTTGCTTGTGTGGATGTGTTGCTTGTGTGGATGTGTTGCTCGTGTGGATGTG
>WNWK01005280.1:0-12500 GCA_009830355.1 Cherax destructor | reverse complement strand
TCTCTTATATTTTCTCTTCGTTTCTCTTCACTGTCTTCACGCGCACGTAAATGAAAGTAAATACGTTTCTTAAAATAAGGGAACGTTAGATACTAAAAAATACGTATTAACGAATATAGTTTGCTAGATTTCAGGCCAGTCAATTGTACGAATGTGTGAGTGATACCAAAATTCATCTAGAGTTTAACACTTAAAATCAAGGATACTTAAATTCCTAATATTATGGAATAAAATGAGCTCTGTATATAAACAGAAATATACAACTCTCATTGTATATACCTACTGACGGTGGGAGATTCACACACGTCAGTTCCCCTGTTTTCTAATAATATGCTATTTTTCCCTTATAATCTACCTTGTCCATAATTATGATATTAGGAGATAGGGAAACTCAGGCGCCTCTTATGTCCAGCACACCACAATTTCTGTCGCCTGAGAACAGTGCCAGGTTAATAATATAACACCTGTTATCTTAGATTTAGTCTCTTAGTTAAATCCTATGTCAAGTTTAAAGTCTATCGACTGCACGTGAATCATTAAGGCTCCATATCACCTGTACACTAACATTAAAAAATACTTTAATCCCTTAAAATATGAATAAAAGTCAACTTTCCGTGTATATACACTGAGAAATACACACCTCTCATTTTTTATACTCTGCCTCAGTAATACCAGTTAAGCATTTGCAGTTCTGTTCTATGTTTGAGTTTAGCATATGTTGCATTATTCAGACCATGTGTTTAGCATATGCTACCTCATTCGATGTTTGAGTTCACACTATGCTGTCCTCTTCTAGATGAGAGTTTAACCTTACCTTTCTATGTGTGAGTTAGAAGTTGTTGCAGAATTTTACGTGTATGTTTAGCACGACCAGGACCTTTATGTGTGAGCTTAGAAGTTGTTGTACCATCCTAGTCTTCGTTCACATTATTTAATGCTCTTTTACGCCTGATTATGGACTGTGTGTGTCTATGAAAGAGAGAGAAAAAGAGAGAGTTATCGAGCAAGCATAAGCATGTCTCTAGCTTCCTGATGCAGCCAACCCTTCTTTAGCAGTCAATAATTGAATCCATATTATATAACCATCCATTTATTTATTAACCGATTTATTACGAAGAGTAAATCGTCGATGCTCTGGAGTTATGGTTGAGGATGACCATACCAGGAACAGCTCCTAAAATTAGCATGTAGTCAGTGCTTTGAAAGATACACAGATACTCCTTACTCTTACAACAACAGAATTATCGATGAGACGAGAAATGGAGTGGCCCAAGTAATAGGTAGACATGTGTAGGCTAGTCATGCCTGGCGTGTCATACCCTTTATATAGCCACTGCATCACCTGCCTTAATGACTTTCAGAAGGGTTATTCACCGTCTTTTTCCTACTCTCTGGTAGCATTAGTATTCCTGCGTCGGAATAAGATCTGCATTGATACTAAAGCCGCTAATGAATGCGTTTTGTTATTAGTCAGTGAGATACTGTACGTGGCCATCTCACCTAATATAAACATTAGTTCAGAGTGTACCTATAAGATGTGTATAAACATTATGAACAATGAGAATATATATATATATATATATATATATATATATATATATATATATATATATATATATATATATATATGTCGTGCCGATTAGGTAAAACTGGTCAATTAGCAAGAACTCATCTAAAATTAAGTCCTTTCTAAAATTTTCTCTTATACGTTTAAAGATATAATTTTTTCATTTATGTTAATGTAAGAATTTATAATTTTGAACCAAGAGAAACTTTGAAAACCTACCTAACCTTATTACAACAAGCGCAATTTAATTTAGCCTAACCCAACTATATATATTTTAGATACGTTAACATTAATTTAATAATAAACAAACACAATGAAATATATTTTTTTCGTTATGTTCAGAATGATTTTGGCGAAATTATTGCATACACAAATTTTCACTTGTCTTATATGGCAAGGTGAGCGTTGCTATTTAAGCCAAAATAGCAAGTTTTACCTAATCGGCACGACATATATATATATATATATATATATAATATATATATATATATATATATATATATATATATATATATATATATATATATATATATATATATATATATGGCACTACACAATCTCTCCTGGGAGACATCAGGAAAATTAAAGATATGGTAGGCAGCCTGGGCCTATCTTTAAACCCCACCAAATGTGAGATAGTTTCCACCAATCCACAGATGATCCAGGACATTAGGTCTGTTTTACCAGGGGCACGAGCCATCGATCCAGCCAACAGCACTCTCCTTGGTGCTCCCTTGGGCCCAATGCCATCGATCTGGTCCTGGAAAAAAATCTCCGACCTCAGGACGATGGAAGGTAGGATGAAAGACATTGATACACATGATGCCTTCTACCTACTCACCAGGTGCCTGTCAATCCCAAAACTTACATACTTCCTGAGATGTTCCCCAGCCTTCAACAGCCCGAAACTCGAGGAATACGACTCTCCTCAAGACCATGCTAGAGAGTGTATTGAATCTTTCCCTCGAAGATGGACAGTGGTTGCAAGCTTCACTTCCAGTCAGACTTGGGGGGCTGGGAGTACGCAAATCCTCCCAGATTGCCCTACCAGCCTTCTTATCCTCTTCCATAGCATCAAATGAGCTAATAAAACAAATTCTTCCATACAACCTCAGTGATTCAGCAGGAATACAGGACCCTAGCTACACCAGTGCCATCACTGAATGGGAGACTCTTGCTGCTCCAACACTAAAACCTAGTGAAGAACAGGCCTACAAACAGTCAAGCTGGGACAGCCCCATTGTTGAAAAGATACTTGCCAATATGCTCAGGGCCGTAACATCAGACAGGGAGACTGCCCGTCTCCTAGCCGTGAGTGCACCTCACTCTGGGGACTTCCTCCAAACAGTTCCCATTTCGGCCATGGGAACACGCCTGGACCCTAAGACCCTTCGTATTGCAGTGGCTCTGTGCCTTGCTGCCCCCATTCACACGGAATATACGTGTATTTGCGGCGATGCGCAAGCCGACCAATATGGTCTACATGGTCTTAACTGTTCTAAAACCAAGGGTTGGCATGCAAGACACAATGAGGTCAACGACATCATAAAGAGAACCCTCGCTACAGCTGGATGCCCAGCCGAGAGAGAGCCTCGATCACTAGCAGCCAACAACGCCCACAACCCAGCAAACCGCCCCGACGGGATCACCATCTATCCTTGGAAGAATGGCAAGCTCTTAGCATGGGATTATACCTGCGTGTCGACACTGGCTGACACCTACATCCATCACAGTGTTGGGCGACAGGGAGGAGCTGCTGACCACAGAGAGGAGTACAAGATCGGCAAGTACAGGGACATAAGCCAACAGTATAAATTTGTCCCAGTGGGATCGGAGACCTTGGGAGCGTGGGGAAAAAATGCAACACGTTTCCTTAAAGAGCTGGGTTCCAGACTCATCGACACCACCAGGGACCCAAGGGCAGCCACGTTCATGTTCCAGCGTCTCAGCGTGGCCATCCAGAGGGAAACGCATGCTGCATACTGGCTGCGCCCGGCTTCGGTGGAGCTGGAGGAGATTCATAATCTTTGACATATTGTACCATTGTATTCATGTTCATGTTTGTGTGTTTTATAAATGTATTCTTTCTATTAATAAAGCATTTATATGTAAAAAAAAAAAAAAAAAAAAAAAAAAAAAAATATATATATATATATATATATATATATATATATATATATATATATATATGCAAAGATGACCAACTTCTAACTGAATTTCTTCCCATTTCTCTCAGATGTGATGTGATAATAATCAAGGGTGGACAAAGCCTGTTTCAAATTTTCCCTCTCCAAATTGTGATTTAGTTATAAATTCTAACACTTTCTTGCATTCATCTTGCGCTGTATAATCCACACAGGTCTAGCGCTTCACGTAAAATAGATGAAGCTGCAGGAAAAATGGTCACAACAAACACATCATCCTGAAGATTTCCATATGTATGAAAGTAATTTAGCTTATTATATGGTGTAGTGTTGAAATCACTCTAGACCTTCCTTGCCAGTTTACCCTTCTTGTTTCTCAGCAAGTACAGTTAGTGTCTCACGACTAGGTATACCTGGAGTATACCTGGAGAGGGTTTCGGGGGTCTGAGACCAGGCCTCGTTAGGTAAGGTTTGTCAGGAAAATGACAAGTGTTTCCTGAAGAGGGTCTTAGTCGGATGATGACCCGCAGCCGGAGCCTTCGGTCATCTGACCGAGGTCTTCCGCTGGCTAACCGGTCCACTCCTTTAAAAATTATGGTTATGATTATAACCATTTTATATGGCAGTGTCTCACGGGGGATTGAGTGTCGTCCCACTCCTTGTACTGAAGGACTCGAACGAGTTTAAAGGCTTCATTTCCACTGGTGTCGCCTGTTGACGCCCTGAACCGCGTTAGTTTTATTAATTATATATTAAGTTTATTCATTTATGTATGTGGTACCGATTCCTGTTCTCCCTCTCTACCCTTTCCTAACAAAGAGTGAATGACATGCATTTGGTTTTGGTATTTAGGAGGCATCATACATACACACACACACCGTTGTATATTCCAAGATGGACCTGATGTAGTGTAGTGTTCAGAATGCCTCCTCGTTGTGCTCTCTGAAAGCTGCACTTAGATTTACCATTCTCAAGTTTACTGTTGATGAGTACCTCTGGCAAAACGCTCGAAACTGTTCGCACACTGAGGTCCTACTCTTTCAGAGAGGTTTACAGAATTTGTCCCCTTCCCCCTAACCCCTCCTCCCCGAGCCTGTACTCTATTTCCGGTTGTCTTTGCCCTTCCCCCGACTTGCATTACTTTCTTGCAGCTTGTCCAGATTCCTTTGTGGTTTTTCTTGGTCTGCTTTTGTTTGTAATCCCCTTATTAGTTTCACGTCATCTGCCAACAGGGTCACTTTGGACTCGATTTCATCTGCCATGTCGTTTACGTACACGAAAAACAGCAATGGTCCCAGTACTGTCCTTAGTGGAACCCCACTCGTCACATTCCTCCATTTCTGTACCTGTGTGTGTGTGTGTGTGTATATTCACCTAGCTGTACTCACCTAGTTGTGGTTGCAGGGGTCGATCATAGCTCCTGGCCCCGCCTCTTCACTGGCCGCTATTGGTTCACTCTCCCTGCCCCCTTTGAGCTTTATCATACCTCTTCTTGAAGCTATGAATGGATCCTGCCTCCACTACATCACTTCCCAAGCTATTCCACTTCCTGACCACTCTGTGACTGAAGAAATACTTCCTAACATCCCTGTGATTCATCTGAGTCTTCAACTTCCAACTGTGACCCCTTGTTGCTGTGTCCCATCTCTGGAACATCCTGTCTCTGTCCACCTTGTCAATTCCTCTCAGTATTTTATATGTCGTTATCATCTCCCACCTATCTCTCCTGTCCTCCAGTGTCGTCAGGTCGATTTCCCTTAACCACTCCTCGTAGGACATACCCCTTAGCTCCGGGACTAGTCTTGTTGCAAACCTTTGCACTTTCTGTAGTTTCTTTATGTGCTTGGCTAGGTGTGGGTTCCAAACTGGTGCTGCATACTCCAGTATGGGCCTAACGTACACAGTATACAGGGTTCTGAACGATTCCTTATTAAGATGTCGAAATGCTGTTCTTAGGTTTGCTAGGCGCCCGTATGCTGCAGCAGTTATTTGGTTGATGTGCGCCTCAGGAGATGTGTCCGGTGTTATACTCACCCCAAGTGTGTGTGTGTACTCACCTAATTGTGGTTGCAAGGGTCGAGACTCAGCTCCTGGCCCCGCATCTTCACTGATCGCTACTGGGTCACTCTCTCCCTGCTTCATGAGCTTTATCATACCTAGTCTTAAAGCTATGTATGGTTCCTGCCTCCACTACATCACTTGCTAGACTATTCCACTTCCTGACTACTCTATGGCTGAAGAAATACTTCCCAACATCCCTTTGACTCATCTGAGTCTTCAACTTCCAATTGTGACCCATTGTTTCTGTGTCCCCTCTCTGGAGCATCCTGTTTCTATCCACCTTGCCAATTCCACGCAGTATTTTGTATGTCTTTATCATGTCTCCCCTAACCCTCCCGTCCTCCAGTGTTGTCAGGCCGATTTCCCTTAAAGTTTCTTCGTCGGACATTCCCCTTAGCTCTGGAACTAACCTTGTCGCAAACCTTTGCAATTTCTCTAATTTCTTGACGTGCTTGACCAAGTGTGGGTTCCAAACTGGTGCTGCATACTCTAGTATGGGCCTGACGTACACTGTGTACAGTGTCTTGAACGATTCCTTACTAAGGTATCGGAACGCTATTCTCAGGTTTGACAGTCGCCCATATGCTGCCGCAGTTATCTGGTTGATGTGTGCTTCCGGAGACGTGCTCGGTGTTATACTCACCCCAAGATCTTTCTCCTTGAGCGAGGTTTACAGTCTTTGGCCACCTAGCCTATACTCTGTCTGCGGTCTTCTTTGCCCTTCCCGGATCTTCATGACTTTGCATTTGGTGGTTTTAAATTCGAGAAGCCAGTTTCTGGACCAGATGTCCAGCCTGTCCAGGTCTCTTTGAAGTCTTGCCTGGTCCTCATCTGATTTAATTCTCCTCATTAACTTCACATCATCTGTGACCAGGGACACTTCTGAGCCTATCCCTTCCGTCATGTCATTCACATATACCAAGAATATCACTGGTCCTAGGACTGACCCCTGTGGGACCCCGCTCGTCACAGGCGCCCACTGTGATACCTCATCACGTACCATGACCCGTTGTTGCCTCCCTGTCAGATATTCTCTGATCCATTGCAGTGCCCTTCCTGTTATACACGCCTGATCCTCTAGCTTTTGCACTAATGTCTTGTGAGGAACTGTGTCGAAGGCCTTCTTGCAGTTCAAGAAAATGCAATCAACCCACCCCTCTCTCTCGTGTCTTACTTCTGTTACTTTGTCATAGAACTCCAGAAGGTTTGTAACACAGGATTTGCCTTCCATGAATCCGTGCTGGTTGTCGTTTATAATCTTGTTCCGTTCCAGGTGCTCCACCATTTCCCTCCTGATAATCTTCTCCATGACACGTCAGTGACACTGGTCTAAAGTTTAGTGCCTCGTTTCTGTCTCCTTTCTTAAAAATGGGAATTACATTTGCCGTCTTCCATACCTCAGGTAGTTGCCCAGTTTGAAGGGATGTGTTGAAGACTGTGGTTAGTGGCACACACAGCATCTCTGCTCCCTCTCTAAGGACCCACGGGAAGATGTTGTCCGGTCCCATCGCTTTTAAGGTATCAAGGTCACTGAGCAGCTTCTTCACCTCCTCCTCAGTTGTGTGTATTTCATCCAACACTTGTTGGTATATTCTTTGTTGGTGTCCTGCTCTGTTCTGTCTTCCCAGAGTTCTTCCTGTCTCCACTGTAAATACCTCCTTAAATCTCGCATTGAGCTCCTCACATACCTCTTGATCATTTCTTGTGAGTTCCCAACCTTCTTTCCTCAGCCTGATCACCTGGTCTTTGACTGTTGTTTTCCTCCTAATGTGGCTATACATCAGTTTCGGTTCAGACATGACTTTCGATGCTATGTCGTTTTTGTACTGTCGCTGAGCCTCCCTCCTTATCTGTGCATACTCGTATCTGGCTCTTCGACTAATCTCCTTATTTTCCTTGGTCCTTTGCCTTCTGTACTTTTTCCATTCTCTAGTCCACTTAGTCTTTGCCTCCCTACACTTTCGGGTAAACCAGGGGCTCGTTCTGGTCTTCCCATTATTTCTGTTGCCCTTGGGACCAAACCTTTTCTCTGCCTCCTTGCATTTTGTTGTTACGTATTCCATCATTTCGTTTACTGACTTTCCTACCATTTCTCTGTCCCACTGAATCTCCTGCAGGAAGTTCCTCATACCCGGTCCTCAACTCCTGTTACCCTCTCCACTTTTAACTCTACTATGTACTCAAAGCTCAGAACCACGTGGTCACTGGCTCCCAGGGACCTCTCATATGTGATGTCCTCAATGTCTGAACTGCTCAGGGTGAACACGAGGTCCAGTCTCGCTGGTTCATCCTCCCCTCTCTCTGTGGTAGTGTTCCTAACATGTTGATGCATGAGGTTTTCCAGTACCACATCCATCATCTTGGCTCTCCATGTTTCGGGACTCCCCATGTGGCTCCAGGTTTTCCCAGCCGATCTCCCTGTGGTTGAAATCGCCCATAACCAGTAACTTAGCTCTGCTCGAGTGAGCTCTCTTTTCCACCTCAGCCAGTGTGTCCATCATTGCTATGTTGCCCTCTTCATATTCCTCTTGTGTGTGTGTGTGTGTGTGTGTGTGTGTGCGTACTCACCTAGTTGTGGTTGCAGGGGTCGAGTCACAGCTCCTGGCTGTGTCACTCTACCCGCTCCATGAGCTTTATCATACCTCTCCTTAAAGCTATGTATGGATCCTGCCTCCACTACATCACTTCCCAGACTATTCCACTTCTTGACAACTCTGTGACTGAAGAAATACTTCCTAACATCCCTGTGATTCATCTGAGTCTTCAACTTCCAACTGTGACCCCTTGTTGCTGTGTCCCATCTCTGGAACATCCTGTCACTGTCCACCTTGTCTATTCCTCTCAGTATTTTATATGTCGTTATCATATCCCCTCTATCTCTCCTGTCTTCCAGTGTCGTCAGGTCGATTTCCCTTAACCTCTCCTCGTAGGACATACCCATTAGCTCCGGGACTAGTCTTGTTGCAAAACTTTGCACTTTCTCTAGTTTCCTTACATGCTTGGCTAGGTGAGGGTTCTAAACTGGCACTGCATACTCCAGTATGGGCCTAAAGTACACAGTGTATAGGGTCCTGAATGACTCCTTATTAAGATGTCGGAATGCTGTTCTTAGGTTAGTGTGTGTGTACTCACCTATTTGTACTCACCTATTTGTGGTTGCAGGGGTCGAGTCATAGCTCCTGGCCCCGCCTCTTCACTGATTGCTACTAGGTCCTCTCTCTCCCTGCTCCATGAGCTTTATCAAACCTAGTATTAAAACTATGTATGGTTCCTGCCTCCACTATGTCACTTTCTAGGCTATTCCACTTCCTGACAACTCTATGACTGAAGAAATACTTCCTAACATCCCTTTGACTCATAGGAGTCTTCAACTTCCAATTGTGACCCCTTGTTTCTGTGTCCCCTCTCTGGAACATCCTGTCTCTGTCCACCTTATCTATTCCTCGCAGTATTTTATATGTCGTTATCATGTCTCCCCTAACCCTCCTGTCCTCTAGTGTCGTCAGGCCGATTTCCCTTAACCTTTCTTCGTAGGACAATCCCCTTATCTCTGGGACTAGTCTTGTTGCAAACCTTTGCACTTTCTCTAATTTCTTGACGTGCTTGACCAGGTTTGGGTTCCAAACTGGTGCTGCATACTCCAGTATGGGCCTGACGTATATGGTGTACAGAGTCTTGAATGATTCCTTAGTGAGGTATTGGAACGCTATTCTTAGGTTTGCCAGCCGCCCGTATGCTGCAGCAGTTATCTGATTGATGTGTGCCTCAGGAGATGTGTTCGGTATTATACTCACCCCAAGATCTTTTTCCTTGAGTGAGGTTTGCAGTCTTTGGCCACCTAGACTATACTCTGTCTGCGGTCTTCTTTGCCCTTCCCCGATCTTCATGACTTTACATTTGGCAGGGTTAAATTCAAGGAGCCAGTTACTGGACCAGGCTTGTAGCCTGTCCAGGTCTCTTTGTAGTCCTGCCTGATCCTCGACTGATTTGATTCTTCTCATTAACTTCACATCATCTGCAAACAGGGACACTTCTGTGTGTGTGTGTGTGTGTGTGTGTGTGTGTGCTGACCTATATGTGGTTGCAGGGGTCGATTTTCATGTCCTGGCCGCGCCTTTTCGCTGGTCGCTTCTAGGTCCACTCTCTCCCTGCTCCAAGACCTTTATTGTGTTTGTGTTTGTGTGTTTAAAAATATGCAGCCTCACCGAAGGCCAATTATATATTAAGTGTTCCAACAAAAGAGGAAATTGGTTATCAGCACTAATGATAATTAATTAATTATCCGGACGGGACGCTGGCGATGGCAGCAACAACAGAAACAAGAGCAGTAGCATCAACAGCAACAGAAACAAAAGCAGTAGCATCAACAGTAACAATATCATCATCATCATCAGCAGCAGCAGAAGAAGAAGAAGAAAGAGGAGAAGAGGCATTAGCAGCAGCAGCAACAACAACAACAGCAAAAGGAGTTGCAGCAGCAGCAGCAACTACAGCAACAGCAGCAGCAGCAGTAGCCGTCGAAGCCTCAACAGCAACACCCCGCAGCAGCAGCAGTATCAAGAGCAGCAACAGCAGCACCCCGCAACAGCACCCCGCAACAGCACCCTGCAGCAACACCCTGCAGCAACACCCTGCAGCAACACCCTGCAGCAACACCCTGCAGCAGCTGCAACATATGATACACGTCTCTGTTCATTAGAGCAACCCACGGAATCTCGCAACGAAACACCGCCGTTTTTTGTCCTCCCACACCAATTTTGCCTCACTAATTAGGATACCAGATGCGCTTTCATACTAAATGAGGCAGTTCCAGTTAGAAAATGCTTAAATTTTATACTTCCTATGGTCAAATGCTTACTGGGTTCAGTTATGTGGTTCGACTTTATACCATCGTTCCAATAGACCTCATCCCTGCCGAAATAAAATTGGTGCTTCTTTGGATAGTTTTAAAAGCAAGTTAGACAAAGGTACACATATGTGCATGACGTTTTATGTCTAATACCCAAAAATATAGATGTTAGCCAATTCCTAATTGAATTAAATAATGTGGCTCTCTCCATAATGTTTACTGGTGAGTTTCAACAAAATAACTCATTGCCATTTTGAGATGAGTTAATTATATATAAGTAGGAATGACTGAGTGTGAGTAGGACCTGCTCAGCATTAGCCAGTAGGCCTACTGATCTTCTCGTTTGTTCGTACGCTATTCGTGTAAATTAATATGTGAATGAAAGCACGTTCAAAAAAGCGTTATCCTTCATTATAACGACGTTTCACTGGAGGGAGCTTCATCAAGTTATGCAGAAAAAAAGAGTCAACTAGCCCTTACCTTAATAGCAAATAAATTCTGTATCTGAAATATGTGAAGTAAAGATCAGTTGTATATCACAGTGTGGACCTCAACGTGAACCTTAACCATACCTCTGTAGTTGCACTTGAGATGCTCTGATACGAGGATCAAAGAAAACAAGGTTCGGGATGAGAATATGAACGAAATAAACACACACACACACAAACACACACACACACACACACACACACAAACACATACACACACACACACACAAACACACAAACACACAAACACACACATACACAAATACACAGGGAGGCAACAACGAGTCATGGTACGTGACGAGGTGTCAGAGTGGGCACCTGTGACGAGTGGGGTTCCACAAGGGTCAGTCCTAGGACCTGTACTGTTTTTGGCATATCTGAATGACATAACGGAAGGGATAGACTCAGAAGTGTCCCTGTTTGCAGATGATGTGAAGTTAATGAGAAGAATTAAATCAGTTGAGGATCAGGCAGGACTACAAAGAGACCTAGACAGGCTATAAGCCTGGTCCAGTAACTGGCTCCTTGAATTTAACCCTGCCAAATGTAAAGTCATGAAGATCGGGGAAGGGCAAAGAAGACCGCAGACAGAGTATAATCTAGGTGGCCAAAGACTGCAAACCTCACTCAAGATAAAAAGGTCTTGGGGTGAGTATAATAACGAGCACATCTCCTGAGGCACACAATAATCAGATAACTGCTGCAGCATACGGGCGGCTGGCAAACCTAAGAATAGCGTTCCAATACCTCACTAAGGAATCGTTCAAGACTCTGTATGTGTTGTGGGGTTCTTTTCATAGATTTGGTAATATTAACAGACGATGAGCTTGGTTTTTGGTAGCGTTTAATGAGGCGTTGGATATATGGGAGCTGAGAGCCTATGCCTGTGTGTCTGTCCTGCACTGAGTCTGGGTGGTAACTGAACACTAGGCCGCCTGGCGCTGAGGCATTCAAAAGGCAGGCCTATCATTGGCTGATGCCAGATCACATGGGCAGAGGTTGGAAATCACGTGAACAGCCGTGATGCAGCCGTTATAAGTACAACCCGTACAGCTCGGGCATGCTACGTATGGCGTCTCGACATACAACTACACAAACTAAGGACAACAGGCAACAACTTTCAGCTGATTCTATACAATGTCAAAGTACACAACAGTTAACATTATACTTCACATGGATATTATCGTGACAGAATAATCTACATTACTATATGATGCATCTTGATACTTGGGAATTAATTAAATGAACTCATTCAAGAAAATCATGATAAAAGGGATAAAAAAAATTTAATTTGTTCGATCGAACTGTCTTCATGTGATCTACGAATTCTGAGGAAATAAATTACAAGAAGATAGTGATTAACAGACAAGGTAGATCTGGTGCACTCAAAT
>WNWK01005279.1:70000-123613 GCA_009830355.1 Cherax destructor | reverse complement strand
CTTTATTATCTGGGGTGACATACGGGGAACTCCCCGGAGCACACAAAGGCCCACTTTTGCCCCCCACCAAATATTTATTTCTAGTTCATTTTATAAAATTATGGCTCCCCCCACACTTATGTGGCTCAGGGCAACCGTAAATCGCTTCAAGGGTTGTTCACTCCCCCGGGAACTTTTGATAACCCCTGCAGTCCCCCTTTGGGTAGCCCTCAAAAACACTTATATTCACGGAGCACTAAAGTTGTGACTCACCCACGCGGTGTGTGCTATTTTGTATGTATGTGTGTGTGTGTGTGTGTGTTAGTTAGTTACTATATTGACTTAGGCACATGTCGATTAGACACTAGACCTGTATGTGTGTGTGTGTGTGTGTAAGGAAACACTTTGAAATGTTTCCGCCCGGCTGGGAATTGAACCCGTGCCCTCCGTGCGTGAAGCGACAGCTTTAGCCATCAGGCCACCGGAGCCTGTTATGTGTGTGTGTTTGTGTGTGTGTGTGTGTTTTGTTTATTCTTACCTATTTTTTAACACATTTGTTATTGTATTGAAGGAGTCACAGATAATTGGTCACACTCTTTCTAAGCTGCTTATGGATTTTCTCATCTACGTGAATCTACCATATCTATTTTTCCAGCTGTATGAAGCCTGTTTCTGCTATTTTGTTTCCCAGGTTATATTACTTAATCTCCTTGAAGTTGAAAGAATTCTTCGTGATAAACCATTGACTCATATATCTTAAACTTCTTTATGTGATTTTTGTATATTTGTTTCCTGCTACCTTTTCAGTTTATTCCTGTACCTCCCTATCAAGTTATCTGTGCATTTTATTGGTCATCATGTCTTTCTTTATCCTACTATCTTGTAAATAAAGTCAGCTTTAGCTCCTTTAGACTTTCCTCATAGTTTAGCATTCTTTACTCTAGGGTTGTCCTCATGGTGAGCTCTGTAACTCCTATATTTTTTTGACATGCTTAATGAGGATCTCAGCTCTCCCAATCTATTTCTTTGTGACTAAAATCTTCCCCGATCGGTAGCTTTGCTTTGGTCTTACTCGCTCTCTATAGAGTATGTTATCCTGGTATATTAGGAAGAAGGCGGATAAACAAGATATGAATGAGAGTAAGAGGATGGAAAGATGGGTGAAATGAGAGAATAACAGAGGTGTGGTAGAAGGAAATGGTAGTAGTTAGTTGCTGGTTGTTACTTCTAATTGCTGATTGTTAGTACAGCCTGTCATAGGCGAGGTTTGAAAAGTGGTTTGAGGGGGACAGGAAGAGGGGAAATGAAGTGGCATTCAATGAGAGAAGGAAATAAGAAATGCAAGGGCCATGTATTGGGTGAGGGAGAGGTTGGGTAGAGAGTAAAGGTGATGGGAGGTAACAGGTTTTGTGTTCCGCTTTATTATTTGTTATTACTTTATTCTTTGGACGTATTTAATCTTGTTCCTCTGTAATGGTGCTGTGATTATTTTTTATCTGTGTGTTCTGCTCCACCTCCCTTAACTTTATAGCTTCTATCTCCTAATTTAAGGCTACATATAAATATTTTGTAGTATCTGTTCAGTTTCTTGCAGTTTGCCTTTTTGTTTTGTACATGATCCTTTAATATTTTTTACTAAAAAAATAGTTTTCGTTGGGCATCAACGTTCTCTTTCGAAAAATCACACTGCAAAACTTGTCATTTCGATTTTAACTCTCTTTGATCATGCACTTGTTGACAATTCCTCTAGCTCTCTTTATTCTCTTTTCCTTCGTTCACTTCATGTCATTATTTGCTGTTCTGTAGCCGAGAACTCATCACAGATTTCTCTGTCTGTAGCGTCTGTTCATTAATATTTGCCTCTTTCCCGGTCTCTTTTATTATTTTTATCACTGTCGTTGATTTCATATATAAAATGTTACAATCTCTTCCTGTCCTCTGTTCTATTTTAATGATTGATTTTCCCTAACATGCACCCTGGCTGGTTTGTCTTCCCGAATTTTCAACTACCCTTCGCAGTTCTACTCATAAAGGCACTGAAGACAAGTGGAAGTCGTCACGTCAAAGACCATTCTTGACATAATCAATCCTTGATACACACAACATATAAGCAGCTGGATGTGATTAACAACATATAGTAGAAATGTCACGGTGATAAAACACCAGAACAGAGGAACACCAGTACGCTTGTTGTACTCATAACAAAAACAAAGTAATTGGTATTCAACAGGACAAACACACACACACGCACGCGCGCCTTTTTTGCTTCGAAAGAGGACTGTGCTTGGAATCAGCGATCATCAGTACAACATACACTGTTAAATTGAACCAGGGTACCTTCTGTCTGGCAAAACACTTTGCACTCATTATCTTGCATGCGAGACACCCAGCTAATAATCCCACAACAGTTCCAGTAGGCCAACTATAGTGCTTCGTTACCCACTTCATCATGACTTGACATACAATTCTTTATTGTTCTTACATAACGCTCGATGATGTGTGGTCCTATTGCCTTCAAGGCTTCTTAATATCTCCAATGACTGTGTATTACTCCCTCTTTGACTCTGTCAGTGTTCCTGACAGAGAGTCTTCTTTCTCTTCCTTGTCATTCCTGGTGAGCTCCCGTCCTTCCTTCGTCGGTCTTATTACCTAGTCCTTCACTATTGTCTTCATTCTGTTGTGGATGTATACCAATTTTGGCTCAGATTTGGCTTTTAATGCAATGTCATTCTCAAATTATCAATAAGCCTTTCTTTTTGCCTATTCGTTTTCATTTCTGGTTCTTCTGATTGTTTCCCTATTATCTGGCCTTTTTTGTTCTCTATATTTCTTCCATGCTGTTGTGTTTTTAGTTTTTGCTTCTTTGCACCTCTGGGTGATCCATGGGCTCATTCTGTTTTTGCCTGTGCTTCTTCTGTCCCTGGATATGAATTTCTCAGCTGTCTCCCAGAATTTTCCAGCTACATACACCATTATTTTCTTTTAGCTTCATTTCCTAAAGCACTGTACTTAGGAACTGCCTCTTGCCATCATAGTCTCTTCTTTTAAAGTCAATTTTGTCTTTACATGCTCTGACTTTCTCTTCACATTCACCTCCACAAAGTATTCGAACCTCGGTAATGCATGATCACTAGCATCAAGGGACCTTTCATATTCGATGTCCTCTACATCAAAATCACTTAGAGAGAATATAAGGTCCAACCTCGCTGGTTCGTCGCCTCTTCTCTCCCTAGTATTGTTCATGACATGTTGACTCATGTTTTCCATTGCAGCCTCCAACAGCTTAGCTCTGTTTTCAGTGCTCCATATTGCTCCAGACTTTCCCAGTCTGTTTCTTTATCGTTGAAATTTCACATGATCAGTAGTTTTTCATTGCCCATGTGAGCTCTTCTAGCCACCTCTGCTATCGTTTTTGTTGTCATATTTCTGTCATGATCTCTTGTTATTTAGTGGTGGGTTATTCCTCTCTGCTGTCACAACCCTAGGTCCCCCCAATTCTGAGTGTTCTCATTATGTAGTTATCTGACCCCTCCCCATTCATTCTGCTCTTCTAAAAAATAGTGTTTACAAATTAGCAATGCTACTCTTCTACCTTCACTGTTTCCTCTGTCCTTTCTCATTATTGGATTTATTCCTGGAAAGACTGCATCTCTGGTCTCTGTTATTGCTACAATGTACAGATATGCGTCCACTATCCACGCTTTCTATTCATCGCTATTATGTGTTATCCCATCTGCATTTGTGTATTACACTTTGTTTTTTTCTGTTATTGTGCTCGGGGTTTCAAGTTCATTTTCGCCGGTTTTTGCTCATATGTCAGGGAATGATTGGGACGAATAGAGGATGTGGAGGTTGGAAGTAAGGGTAAGGGTTTGTTGAACTGCGAGGGAATAAGACCAAGGGTGAGGGAGGAAGGCTAGAGTAGTGTACAAAGGGAAGGGGCTGGTGGTGCTGGTAGGTGGAGATGTTGGGGGGGGGGTAGGTTATAATTTGTTATGAGTTATTGTATTTGATTGGGAGGGTGAGGGTTGAGAATTGAAGGATTGTGTCTGAGCTTGAGGTTCGTCTTGAGGAAGAGTCCCCACAAATTGGAGCTGAGCCTGGTGTCTTCTTTCTGTACCTGTCACTGCATTCACTAGTTCTCCTTCACATCTTCGAGTGTTCCTTATTATCTTCCTCAACTGTGCCCTCTCTATAAGTGTTTTGACCCAATTCAGGTACACATGGGAATTCTGTCCATTCCCCACGTCAGTGGTTTCCGTTTCAAGATCCAATCTCTTGCCATTTCTGAGGCATGGGTCAGTTTCACCGGTTGTATTTTGTCTCTTGCATACGTCATGTACCTCAACTTCACCATTTTTCTGTTCACTGATGTTGTGAATGTCCCTTTCGTTTGATGTCCATATTTAATCAGTTATCGTCCCTTCAGCCTCCCATAGGTCATGGCTGATCAGCGAACTTCTCCACCTGTATCCTTACACTACAGATTTCTTGTCTTTTATCATTTCCTTTATTGCTCCTCACATCCTCTTCACATGCCAATTTCCTGAGATCATTTCAGTAGGAATCTTTCTTGCCCCTCTGTCCTTCCTTCGAACTCTCCACCTGTTGTATCTGGTACTGTCTCTACCTCACACCTTCACTTCATTTACTCTAATTCTGTCTGTGTAAATGTATGTGTACTCATATGTATGTGGTTGCAGTATTTCAGCTCCTGTCTTCTCGTCTTTGCTGGTCGCTACTAGGTTCACTGCCCCTGGCTTCATGAACCTCATCGCAACTTTCTTAAAGCTTTGTAAGGATTCTGACTCTACCATTCCAATCTCCATGCCGTTCGACTTCTTGACTACTCTAAGACTTAAGAAATAATTCCTAACATTCCTGTGACTCAACTGTGTTTTCAACTTCCAGCTGTGCCGTGGTCTTCCTCTTCCCTGACTTTCAAACAGTCGGTTCCTGGCCACCCTATCAATTCTTCTCAATATTTTGTACGTTGTTTTCATATTACCAGTAGTCCTTCTTTACCCTAGTGACATCAGGTCGAGTTAGGTTAACGTATCCTGGTAAGACATAAGTCTAGCCTCAGGACCTTGATGGAAGCTTCTGCATTTTCTCCGGTTTCTTAAGCTTCATCAAGAGTGGGTTCCATACTGGTGCTGCATACTGCAAACGTATATTTATCAGCGGGCGTATGTGCTTCCCTGTCCGTTAATGTGTGAGAGAGTGCTATCATTGACCTATCATCACAGGTGATAAGAGGTCAATCCTTTCAGGTCTTGTTGCAAACCTCTGAACCTTCTAAGGTTTTTGTACATGCTTGACCATTTGGGGCACCATGCTGGTGCCACATACCTCGTTAAAGACACAACATATAGTGTACAGAGTTCTTATAAGATATATGTAAGGATTTCTAAGAGCAGTTTCAAGATTACCAAATTTTACATATGCTTTGCATATTATTCAAATTTTGCTAAAGGATCTTTCTACCTCAGCAAAATGTGCAATTTCTTCGCTCTCCAGGAGTCTCGTGTCTGGTCTTCTCTCCCCATTTTCTACGAAATTGCAATTATATTTGCCGAACTCTTGTTGCACTTGTTTAACCACCTTTGTCATCAACTGACGATGATACATATGATTGAATCCCCTCTGCCATGTCATTTGCATATATTATATTAAGATTAGTGATGATTCTTGTATGAATCTAAGTGAGCCCCTTCGTTACTGCTTTTATTCTTCAAGTGTCTGCCTTTATCAACACCCGCTGTCTTCTGTTCGTTAGGTGTTCCTAAATCCAATGTCGCACTTCACCTCGTTCCTTTCCTTGCTCCTCTTATCTGTGAATCAATCACTGTTAGGGTTACAGTGTCGAATGCTTTCCTGCAGCACAAGAATAAGCAGTCGACCGCTCCTGATCTTTCTTGGTCTCCGTTATTCTGTCACAGAACTCCAATAGGTTTGCGAGATAGGATTTATATTCTCTAAATCTTCTTAGTTTCTTTCATACCTGGTTTTCGTCGTCTCTGAGGGCTCTTCCCTCCTTCACCAGTCACTTTACTTGTTATCTTACAATCGTCTTTCTCTCTTATCTAGCTGTGTCGTAGTCTCTGTGCTGTTGTAGTTTTTGAAGCTACGTTGCTCTCGAATTACTGTGAATCAGATTTTTAAGTGGAATAATTTTTTTTGGTTCTTTAATTAAGAACAGTAAAGACAGGATACCAAGACTCGTCTGTTTTACCACTTTCCAAGACTAATATTTAATGAGGTTTTTCGGTTTCAAACCATGATAGAGTTGTTTACCACAGGCCCTGCTAAATTAGCAGTTAAACGATCATAACACACACACACATACACACACACACACACACACACACACACTCAGTTGGAAGATGAGGACTCAGATGAGTCAAAAAGATAAGAGGAAGTATTTCTTTAGTCATAGAGTTGTCAGGAAGTGGAATAGTCTGGCAAGTGACGTAGTGGAGGCAGGACCCACACAAAGTTTTAAGACAAGGTACGATAAAGCTCATGGAGCAGGGAGAGAGAGGACCCATTCGCGATGAGTGAAGAGTCGGGGATAAGAGCAACGATTCGACCCCTGCAACCACAAATAGGTGAGTACACACACACACACACACACACAAATAATCATTTTAACATTCTCTCTCTCTGTTGATGGTGTCTCCCCCACAGGACTGGCAGCTACACATCCGTTACGTTCAAGTGCGAGATGGTGGGGACTACGAGTGTCAGGTCTCCTCCCACCCTCCCGTCAGTCTCCTCTCAACCCTCCACGTCTTGGGTGAGTCCCCTTCCCCTGAACTTCACATCTTGGGAAAGTCCACCATCCGCGGAGATGGGGGATGCTGGGACCATCAGTATTTTAAAAAATGAAAACATGTTGGTACCACCAGCATTATAAGGAAAGAAGCGTGTTTGGGCCACCAGTGTTATAAGATAAGATAAGATTTCTTCTGATTTTTAACCACGGAGGGTTAGCCACCCAGGATAACCCAAGAAAGTCAGTGCGTCATCGAGGACTGTCTGTCTTATTTCCAATGGGGTCCATAATATTGTCCCCCAGGATGCGACCCACACCAGTCGACTAACAACCCAGGTACCTATTTGCTGCTAGGTGAACATGACAACAGGTGTAAGGAAACACGTCGAAATGTTTCCACCCGCCGGGATCGAACCCGGGCCCTCCGTGTGTGAAGCGAGAGCTCTGGCCACCAGACCACCGGTGGCACCAGGCCACCAGCATTGTAAGAAAGAAAACGTGCTGGGGCAATTAGAATTATGAGAAAATAAATGTACCAGCATAACAAAGAAGGAACCAAGTTGGACACGCTCTGGTGAGCCAGGGTTGATGAGTGTGCTAGGATTGCTTGCTGCTCCACATAAACAAATACAGAGCTGCGTGGAATTCATATCTGTAAAAAATCCTTTGAGTGCATCCTTATGGCTTGGGTTTGGCTCATATTTTTAAGAGCCATTGATTACAGAAGCAAAAAGTCTTGAAAGGATCTTGTTTATTGAAGAAATAGTTGGAATATAATCTTAAAAGACTTTGTTTATTTGTGAAAACATTGGCATAACATTTATGCAACATATGGGAATCTTTATTAAGAAAACGTTTAGCCACACAGTGGCTTCATCAGTCCACTACAAAGCAGAAAGGGGTAAGGAGTTTGAGGTAATCAGTCCCTCAGCCTGCAATCTACGTGTTCAGTCCATCACTGTTGTAGAAAGTAGAGCATTTGGTCGGAGCAGTGGCTTATATACTGTAGTCAGGTGAGTGGAAGCAGGAGGAGGAGGGATCACAGTGAAATCATCCATTAGTGTAAGTAGGTCTTCGTCCAATGTTGCATACGTGTCTCAATCTTCAACTTATCGATTTTGAGAACCATGTTTCGTAGACGAAACACACATCGAGAAAATGCAGAAAGGATATAAAAAAAATCAAGAGTAATTCGTGTTTTTCTTCTGGATCGTCTTGTCGGAAACAAAACGTGATGTATTACGTGTCCTTGGTAAAAAAATATCCAGTGTTTGGTGGAATTATCTTCTATTAAGTGTCGATGAAGTCAGACCAAGAGCTGGTAATCCGAATAGTAAATATAACTGAGTCCGAGGATCTAGTAATGGAATTGCTTGAAAGCGTTTAAAATTATTCACTCAGCAAATCTGGAACACACAAACGTTTCATTTAGTTAACAGTTAAAGTATTTAAATTTTAACGTTTTATTTGCAAATGTTCGCTTGGCACTGAGGATATAATACCCTCTTCCAATTACGATTCCAGAGACCGTTTACTTTTTTCAGTATTCTAAGAAGATTGAAAAATATGCTGAGACCAACAGTGTGTCAGAGTCCAATAAACAGTTTAGGTGTATTATTGATTTGGTTATTTATAAAACTCGAAAAAAAACACTATTTGAAAAGTTGCTAAACTCAAATTCCTTGAAGCCGGTGAGGGGCTCTTAATCCAAGGAATTGGACCTGCCTTTCCCTTCCTTTGGTCGAAAGCGAATGCCTCCCATTATTTCTTCAGGTGCTATATGACCCCTGCTGTTTAGCGCTTCCCCATGAAGGCAATAATAATATTGATCTCGTCATATTACACTTATCATAACTAATATGAGCGAAACGTCGTCATAAGTTTCCTTCTCCTACGCGCGAGTTGTTTATGATGATTCTACTTCAATAGAAGGGAAGGCAAAGTCTGCTCTTAATTAACAGTTTATTAGCGGAAATGTTACGACTTTCAAGTGCACTGCTGTACCCATTTATTGTTTGTATTACGATTGTAGACGTTAGGTAAGGTCTTAGTCAGATGATGACACGCCGTTGGAGCTTTTGGTCATCTGACCGAGGCCTTCCGCTGGCTTACCGGTCCACCCCTTTAAAAATTCTGGTCAGTTATAACCATTTAGTTATTAGGTGTACGATTATTGATTTCTTGGCGGAATATCTAAGGTATATTTTATTTTTTAAATCTCTGAGACAAACTTTACTATATAAACATGACTCACGAAATCGTAATGACACGATTGCAAACAAACCATACCACGGGTGGGGTTTGAACCCGCGGTCAGAGTCTCAAAACTCCAGACCGTCGCGTAAGCCACCTTACGCGACGGTCTGGAGTTTTGAGACTCTGACCGCGGGTTCGAACCCCACCCGTGGTATGGTTTGTTTACTATATAAAAGCTGTATTCAGCATAAATTAGAAAAGTTGTTTGATTTCATTTTTGCTTCAGTAAATTGTAAGGATATTGTTGGTGCATTTTTATTAACATGTCTTCCATCAGCATCTTACAAATGTGATGCTCCTTGTTTGGCACAGGGGTCCATGTTGGCTGGCTACGACCCTGCTTTATCTTCCTCCTTGTTTTCCCTGTCCTACAAATCTTGGGTGAATCCATCCTCCCTGTCCTCTACTTTTTGAGTTTATGCTTCCCTGTCTTCCGTGTTTTTGGTGAAATAATTGTTCTTTCTCTCACCCTCTACGTCTTG
The DNA here is from genome assembly GCA_009830355.1 of Cherax destructor. NCBI lineage: Eukaryota > Metazoa > Arthropoda > Malacostraca > Decapoda > Parastacidae > Cherax > Cherax destructor. The sequence continues at coordinate 114,118 of WNWK01005279.1, read as the reverse complement.
GGTGAATCTCTCATCTATGCCAACTACGTTCCATGAACATTTTTTTTGCAAATGTTTGTTATTTACCTGATCAGGATTAATATTCCTCTCTATCCTTCACTCACCATTCTCTGTGGTGTTGCACTCTGCCACGCTCACCACTTGCCATCCTAATTGTTTCTGGGCGAATTACCCCTTATTAGAGGTTGCTTGATGCTGGTGAGGGGCTCTTGTTCTAGGGAATTGGATCTGTGCTCCAGTTCCCCGAATTAAGCCTCAATGCATTTCCATTCCCCCAAACGCAGGATTTAGCGTTCCCCAGGATATTAACAATATTTTCTTGCGAATTAGTGCTCCTTAATCGTTAAATGAATTCTGTGGTTCTCGTTTTTCTCTAAACCAAAGACCACCGGGAGGCTGTAAATTAACAACTGCTTTCATTGACGAGTTGTATTTACACACTGACAGGAAGCTAAGAACGAAAGTCTGAAATGTTACTCACAGAGGAATGGATGCATCTCCTCCGTAAAGTTTCACTTACAATAGTTATTACTCCTGTGTGAAGTTAGCTTTTCACTAGTTCCAGCCAACAACAATCCTCTTGGTTAGGGTTACGATTTTTAGAAGTGTTTCTACCTACCTTGGTGGTGGGCGATGACCGGAGAAAAGCCTATCACATCACGCAACGGTCTTCTCTAATCTTTGGGATCGTGAAACGGTTTTTATCTATTTTCATCAACAGTTTATTGAATAACAGGTCATTCAAGGTGAAGGTTGCTTCGTTGCTGAATTTTGAGCAATATTTGCAAAATCGTGACTAGTAATAGCATTTTCATTACTGGCTTCGTCTGTACAAAGGTTTTCGTAGGTACACTTCTCAGGGTTTCTGTTTCAGGTGGTCTGTCACCAACTTCAGATGTTAATAAATCCAGCATTATCACAAAGTGGACTTCTATTGAAAACTACTAATTTTCCATTCAGAATACTCTGGTTGTGCTACTCACACTATTGTTCACGTTAAGACTTGTTCTATTCTATGATTATCTGCTTACCCGATAACAACCAGAAGCTTTAGTAGAGAGTTCTAGCCCAATCCTTGACATGATATCTCCTAAAGGAGCTCTTTTGTTCCATCTAGGGAGAGGATTAGTTAACCATACTATACCTGTATGCGATTAGTCGTCTTCGGTTCAAGTTGGGTGCCGTTTACAGGGCTCAGGCTGGAATTCCGGCGTGTAACAGCCCCATAGCGCAGACGTAGGACATCTTCGGTTCAATTGGTCTTCAGTGCTGTGTGTACGATAAACCGGACTGCTACTGCCATCTCTAATGTTTAAGGGCCGGTGTTCAAAGTCTGCTCGATGATGATGACCCATCATCGGTGAGTCTCTACCGGTTCATATAAGGTACCGTTTACAACTCTCTGGAGTTGAGTCGTCTGGGCACGAGAGTTAGCAAGTCGTCCACGTAATGCAGCCACGTAACTTAATCGTCCAGCGGGGCGATGAGAGTTTTAAAAAAGAGATGATATTGATCTCCTTAACGCACACAGCTTCAGTAACACATAATATTTTCAGAATTATTGCCATGCAGGAAAAATGATTCCGAAATCTACACCCAACCAGCTCTCAATCTCTAGACACCTATACCCGCCCACAGTACACTTGCAGCACTGTGGGCGGGGAATGGGTAAAAGAATTGTCAACACAAGCGAAGGTCCATTTTCACAGAGTCCACGTCATTTAAAATCTCAGCCCCTATAATCAGCCAACACCAATTAGAACTTGCCCTCAGCAGTGTCACCGCAACCAATGTAAAGTATAAGGCAAGCTTAGAATTATACGTAAAATACCGATCTGCTGAGATTCTAGTAATAATGAATTATGAAAATTTTAGAAAAATGCTTTTAATAATAATTTCAAATTGAATTCGGCTAAATTATATGGTCAATGTAGTTGTTTAGAGATAACAATAGTTAACAAAAACATTATATAATAATGTTTTTGGTAGCAATAATGAAAGCGTCAGAATGTTTTTATTTAAAATTCTCTTGTCAGAAATTAAAAAGTATAAAACGATGTTAAAGGGAATGGCATAACTACGTTATAATGCTGGTGGTGAGAGTAACTTGTATTGTCGTTACTGTTGACAGAGGCGACGTCAGAGATCCTGGGAGGACCTGAGAAATACATGAGAGTGGGCAGCTCCCTGAGGCTGGTCTGTGTACTCAGGGACAACACTCAGCCCCCCACCTACGTCTTCTGGTATCACAACCAACACATGATTAACTACCACGCTACCAGGGAGGTACGTAGTGCAGTGTAATGTAATTCAACCACCATATGATCAACTGCAGGGAGGTTAGTTGAGGTGTACATTTACACAATTTATTACAATATTGTTAAATGTCTCCACTAGTGGTCTGGAAGAGGCCAGCTGAGAGTGTGACACTGAACTCTTTGTGCAGCAGACAACACACAGTGTCTTCCACATTTTATAATGAAAATGATGTACAGTTTTAAACGTTTACCTGTAAGTAATGGCAAATACGATTATTTCTCGATTAATGGAAATACATTTCTTGTCACATATTTGCACCTTAAGAAGTGGAATATATATATATATATATATATATATATATATATATATATATATATATATATATATATAATATATAATATAAAAAAAGTTCAGTGTAGTATCATAGTTCTTCGAAATGGCAAATCATAAAGTATATATATAAAAGTTCCATGCAGTACTACAGTTAGAGAGTCATTCTAGGGGGTTGATAGGGAACTGTTGTACCACAATGAGTACAAGAAATGCCTCACTAACAAGTATGTACGTATGATGGTGGGGGGGGGAGGGAGAGGGGGAATGAAATGAAGGGACTTAGCAAGAGTATCTCATAAATATATTCTGCTTCAAAAAGAATTAAAAGTTATAATACCATGAAAGGAACAATACACAATACCACGCACATAGGTGAATGAAACGTAGGACGACATTTCGGCCTGACTTGGAGTATTAACTAGTCACACTTATCATATTAACTAATCGGACCGAAACGTCGTTATAAGTTTCCTTCTCGTATACGTGAGTTATTTGTGTGGATTCTACTTCAATAGAAGGGAACGCAAAGTCTGCTCTTAATCAAGCACTTTATTAGCGGAAGCTAATCTCCTAATAAAGGAGAAGGTATATAAATAGAGAATTACCACATTTACCATACTGGCAGAAAGATCTGAAGATCTTCCTTCAATGAGAGAGATCCTGGAGAACGCAGCACAGAAAGATCTGAAGATCTTCCTTCAATGAGAGAGATCCTGGAGAACGCAGCACTATTGACGCTCCTCCACATGCCACGCTCAAAGAGAAGGTTTTAATAGTTTAAAGGGATGCCACCAGTTTGATACCATTACATAGACAACAGCTAGAGTACTTGAGTATAGATTTTGGGATACATGACACTAGCTGGAAATATGCCGTGCCAAATCACCAGTGAGCTGGACCATATTAATCTTTTTCTGCTAACGAGACTATCTGATTTTTGATCATGTGTTTAATGCCAATAGGTCCTTCAATAGCAGAATCTCCTCCTGTTGCTCACGAGTTCTTCACCAGTAGGAGTTTCTACTCACAGCACACTGAACCTTCTCTAGCAGGATCTGGTGCTACTCACAAGTCACCGCTAAAAGAATTCCATACTGCTCAAAGGTCATTTACTAGAAGGATTTCTTGCTACTTAAAGGTCAATTACTATAAGCATCTCATACTGGTCCAAAATCCTTCACTAGGAAAATTCCTTACTACTCAAAGGTCCTTCACCAGAAGGATCTCATTCTGCTCATGAGTCCCTTTGTAGTGACTCTTGAGCAACAGTCTTCTGCTGCTACGAGAACTCTATTTCCATTTGCAGGTTGCAGAGGATCTCGAGATAATACGACTATAAGTCTGTCATGTGCAAAACAACTTATCAGGTTTACGGACAGGAGTAAAAATCTGAGTGATAACATTATCCGAACACTTGACATTATTAAAAAGTAAAAAGACTATCAAAATTTCTTGTTGCTGAGTTGTCTAAACCTTATGGAAGTAAACTGCAGGTTGACCAATCTTTTTTTTTTCATCATTAATGTGATATATGACCTGTAAATATAGCAAATATATGTGAGTTTATATATGCGTATCTGTGTGCACACTAATATTTTTTTCTTCACTTCTTAATGACTTTTGTGCCTGTAGGATTTCCTATCAAATTCGATGGATAAGTAAGTTTGAAATAATCCTTGGAAAGCAATGTACGCTGTAGAAGGCGAGCGAAATTTTCCATTGGAACAGGGTCTTAAAATGTTAAGACGATATACAGAATACGTAGTAGGTTAAAAGAAAGAAAAAAGAGTCGAAACAAAAGACGATGATTGCGAAATAAGAGCAAATGCGAGAATAGGTGTCCGCAAAATTGGATTTGAATAAAACGCATTTTTAAAGAAGAGATTAAACGTTGAAATAACTTGATAAGATACTGAGCCTGGCAGATAACAATGAACGAGGCGAAATGTTAGACAAGGAAGCGTTGGAAAGATAGAGAAAATATTTTGAAAAGTTTGAAAATATTGATGTAGTAAGGGAGATGTTGATTTCATGCATTTTGCAAGGTAGGAGAAAAAACAGACAGAAGTGAGTGTGGAGGAAGTTGCATGAGGAAGAAAGTTGCATGAAAGATGGAACTGCAGTTGTTGAAGATGGGAATAAGGGAAACACTGAATGCCAGTTGAGTTATAATTTTGGAATAATTGGTGTATTTTCATGAGAAAAGGAACCATACTTAAAATCTAGCAAAGAGCATTAATAGTTAACTTCTAAAAAGGATAAAATGGACAGGAAATACTATTTGAAAAAGGCTAAACATCCCGGGATGTTTTGCCAAGACTACAGATTAGTCTAGGTACCAGGAGCTATGCCATCCACTTCCAGCTTAATTACAGGGTGTTCAGAGCTATATAGTCTCTCTGCTTTAATTTTCAGGTTATTTACAGCTTGATATCCCATAGTTATCTGCAAGCTTTCAGGCGCAAAGTGTTCCTATTTTCTTGGAATTTTTGCACTGTAACTTACGTATGTATTTTGTGGATAGCTTCTTCAGTGAGTTGCTGCTGACCTATGATGAGGTTGCATCAGGGGCGGATCTACTATGAAAATAATGAAGCTTAAGCTTCAGGGCCCTAAAAATGTAGGTCCGCCAATGGGTTACACTTCCTTTTCCTTTGGAATTCAGGAGTTGTAAAACTTCCTCCTTGTATATTTATATATTTAATCATAGCTAATTAACTGGGTTTACCCTGAGTGTTGTGTTGGATAACAGTACAGAATAAGATTATCACTTCTAATTCGCTTCGGGAAATGTCAGTCTTTTTACCACTGTGGTTCTTTAAGTTTAACCCACTTTCCCAGGAAGAGACCCACAGCAGTTGACTAACACTTAGATTCCTACTTCAATGTGAACTGGGTCAATATGTATGAGGAAATGTGCCAAAAGCTTATCGTGTATCAGGGAGCAGTTGTGTGCCCAGCATTAGGAGGAACATGGATAGCGGTCCTATTTGCTACCTAATATTACTGAGGCATCTGTAGCTGAGTGATTTAAGGCATCAGATTATTATCTATCTACACTTAAAGAGAGCTGGCAGCCTGGGTTTGAGTCCTGATGGAAGCGATATTTCCTTGCTTTTACCTACGCTTGCTTCACTGGCTTGCCTCCTGCTAGTAAGAGCTCCTCACGAAGGATATTCCCTGTTGGCTATCCCCAATTCCTCTCTTGGTACGTGCATAGAACCGCAGACCATTCATCTAGATATAGCATTTTACATTCCTGCACCTGTCTTCGCCAAACACATGTATCTATGGCTATACATCGGCAGACTGATTTGGGAACAATGGTCGTGTATATCTTAGAATTGAGAGAAAGATTGCAAGGTATGAAGCCATTGCAATCATCATCAGGAGAAGCGTTTCAACAGCTGGGTGTCCAGCTGATCCGATGACAGTCAAAAAACATCCAAATAGGATTACTTTGCAAGCCAGGAGAGATGGTAAGTAGGTGGTGTGGGAGTTCTCATGTGTATCCACATTTCCCCATATTTATCACAAATACCGCGGGGAAGAAAGAGGGGGCAGCTGCCACCTTCAAAAAGTTCTAAGAGAAAACAAAATATGGATACCTCGTCATTTATTACGTGTTTGTTCCTAAAGACTCAGACCCTTATTTCATTGGGTAAGAACACATCCGAGTTCCTCAAGGAACTAGGCAAAAGACTAATCTGGGCAACTAAGGATCCCAGAGCACCTAGGTTACTGTTTTAGAGGTTCATGTTGCAGTTCAGAGTGGATATACACCCTAGCTCTCACGAGCTGGATGTGATACTTGAAAAGTAATTTTTGAAAACACATATGTGTACTTATTATGTATCCTACAGACCTTGTGTTTTTGTATACTCCAACATCTCTATAAGTTCATTGTATCCTTTAAACTATCTGCCAGTTTAACAGTGGTATTATCTCAGGTGCTAATGTCTAATGTAGAAACTTTTATCCATTTTACTAATTTACTCTCTTTTTTTTTTAGATTTCTTTGTGTGGATAGGAAACAGTGTGCGAGAGGAGCCGAGACAAACAGAAACACACCCCGCTGCTTATCTGTGTACTCTCCTCAAAACTTTTATTCTGTCAGCCTAGTAGTTTTAACTTGCCTGTGTACCTTTATGTTTTACTTGCAGATTAACCCGGCGTTGCCCGGGCATACTTCTCTTCTTATAGATCAGTTGTAAATAAAAAGTGAAAAGGTTAAAGAAAAGTTTTCTTCGTAAGTTTTCTCGATGTATGATGATGTCTTTTCTCCCACACCTGCTAGATGTGTTTCTTAATATTAGGGTTTATTATGAAATGTTATACATTTCATTTGACCCTTTCCTCACCCTTCAAATTACTCACTGACTTTCATGTGGATCAGTTTTTAATAATGTAGAAAAAAAAACGAAGAGGATTCAAACCTGTGCACCCTGCATCAAAATACACCGAACTTCTGCCACACAGTCAGACTCCAAAGAAGGATAGGCACGTAGCAGAGGCTAGGCGGTGTATCCCATACACATACAGAGAGAGAGAGAGAGAGACACACACACACACACACACATACACACACACAAGTGTTGCATGACATATACACAACTGAGGAAGAGGTGAAGAAGCTGCTCAGTGACCTTGATACCTCAAAGGCGATGGGACCGGACATCTCCCAGTGGGTCCTTAGAGAGGGAGCGGAGATGCTGTGTGTGCCACTAACAACAATCTTCAACACATCCCTTGAAACTGGTCAACGACCTGAGGTATGGAAGACGGCAAATGTAGTTCCCATTTTTAAGAAAGGAGACAGAACAGAGGCACTAAACTATAGACCAGTGTCACTGACGTGTATAGAGTGCAAAGTCATGGAGAAGATTATCAGGAGGAGAATGGTGGAGCACCTGGAACAGAACAAGATTATAAACGACAACCAGCACGGCTTCATGGAAGGCAAATCCTGTGTCAAAAACCTTCTGGAGTTCTATGTCAAAGTAACAGAAGACACGAGAGGGGTGGGTTGATTGCATTTTCTTGGACTGCAAGAAGGTCTTCGACACAGTTGCCTCCCCTGACAAGGAGGCATATCAACCAAATAACAGCTGCAGCATACGGGCGCCTAGCAAACCTAAGAACAGCATTCCAGCATCTTAATAAGGAATCGTTCAGGACCCTGTACACTGTAAACGTTAGGCCCACATTGGAGTATGAAGCACCAGTTTGGAACCCACACCTAGCCAAGCATGTAAAGAAACTAGAAAAAGTGCAAAGGTTTGCAACAAGACTAGTCCCGGAGCTAAGGGGTATGTCCTACGAGGAGAGGCTAAGGGAAATCGACATGACGACACTGGAGGACAGGAGAGATAGGGAGGACATGATAACAACATATAAGATACTGAGAGGAATTGACAAAGTTAACAGAGACAGAATGTTCCAGAGATGGGACACAGCAACAAGGGGACACAGTTGGAAGTTGAAGACTCAGATGAATCACAGGGATGTTAGGAAGTATTTCTTCAGTCACAGAGATGTCAGGAAGTGGAGTAGTTTGGGAAGCGATGTAGTGGAGGCAGGATCCATTCATAGCTTTAAGAAGAGGTATGATAAAGCTCATGGCGCAGGGAGTGTGACCCAGTAGCGACAAGTGAAGAGGCGGGGCCAGGAGCTATGACTCGACCCCTGCAACCACAACAAGGTGAGTACACACACACACATATATATCTAGATAGATAGATATCTTATGTATATACATTAATGCAATCACGAACATGTGGTATTTAAGCAATAAAACACTGCGGCTAGCCAGAGGATCGAACCCATGTTGGTTTAGCCCGCCTCGTGGGATGCAAGTCAAAATTCACAACGCTCTAAACTACTGGGCCAAACAATCCTGTTTTTAGGATTGTTTGCTTCAGAAGACGAGCCAGGCTAAACCAACACGGGTTATCTTCTCGGTGAGCCGCAGTGTGTGTTATTGCATATATGTATATACATAAATGTATATATATATATATATATATATATATATATATATATGTCGTGCGAATAGGTAAAATTGGTCAATTAGCAAGAACTCATTTAAAATTAGACAATTTCTAAAATTTTATCTTATACGTTCAATTTTTTTTTTTCATTTATGTTAAAGTAAAAATTAATAATTTTGTAACAAAAGAACCTTAGAAAACTTTCCTAACCTTATTACAACATATTTTAGAGAAGTTTACAATAATTTTAATAAAAAACAAACACCATTAAAATAAAAAAATTGTTAGCTTCAGAATGATTTTTGCGAAATTATTGCATATACAAATTTTTGCTTGCCTTATTCGGCAAGAAGAGCGTTGCTATTTAAGCCAAAATCGCAAGTTTTACCTATTCCTCACGACATATATATATAGTAGACTTTTAGTCTTCATGACCAACGTCAGTATGACCACCTCTTGGGTTCTAGCTCTAGAACCCTACAAAGCTATTAGGCAGTATTATCACCTGCTGGATGACCACTTCCATTTCCTAGGATAATTTTTTTTCCAAGACTTTTATTTCTACGGATGAAATTTCGATTTCATTTCCACAAGAGTTCATATTCATTCCATTTCCTTATATCAAGATTTTTTCCTCGTTTTTATATTTTCGTAGAAATGAAATTTGACTTCATATTTTAAATTTACATGTTTTCAGTAGATGAAATGTTGGTGGAGTTATACTGACTTGCATGACGACTCTTGTGATCTCAACCTCATTTGTATATAAGATCAGTCGTGTGACTGAGTAGCAAGGTTTGCATACAAAATATATATTAATTAATCGGTTAAGCTACTTACTAATACCTTATTTTATTGTACACATAACCACATAGCATTGTAAGGTGTATATTACAAGACCTGACCATTGTCGTGGATTTTAAGGTGAACCTCTCGCCCTGCCCATGGAGTGCAGCTCCTGGTCCCCATTTATACACAAGGGATGTCAATATCAATTAGAAAGGGAACATTTTATGATAATTCATGAGGTATATACATTACATGGCAAGCATTTATACATGGTAAAACTATACAGTTACATACAAGTTCATATGATAACATTTAGATATAAACATTTTTTTTTCAGCAAAACATTTATACATGGTAAAATTATATATTTACATATAACTTCAATTGGTAACATATATAAACATTTTTCACATGTAGACATTTATACATTGTAAAACTATACAAATGCATTCAATTCAACTTCAAATGATAACATTAAATCTCATCTCAATCTCTTTTTATCTTTAAAGGCAGATCAAGATTAAACCTCACTCGAATTCCTCGGATTAACCTCCCAATACCACATAACACCATGAACATCCTAACACTATTTACTTGGATCAAGACTACATCCCATCCCCAATTCCTTGGAACAAGGTCCCCCTCCCTTTTAAATCCCTCTCCATACCATCTGAACCATGACCACTCATTGATTCAACATTCCCACTCCCTCTCCCTACCATCATGCACAGTTCAGCCCCAAGCAAATACACACACAAATACACTCACAAATACACTCACAAATACACTCACGCACATCACATTTTTTTCAAAAAACATACACTCATTCAAGAGATACCTACCTAGACTAAGTTAATACACTTTAATTTTTATACGAGAGGGTCCCCAACATTTCATTTCTTTACACTGAAGTAACATCTTACATTCATTTCACTCTCATGAAAATTCGTTTAACATTTCAATACAACATCGTGAATTTCGCTAAACACTCAATACATATTTCACTTGAGTTCTCTAAAAATCATTACACATTCACTTCGATACTCTAAAAAAAAAATTTCACATTTCATTACCCTCAAAATTATTATACATTTCATTTATCTTCCCTGATAAGAATCACACATTCATTCACAACTCCAAGTAACATTACACAATCACTTCAATACCCTGAAAAATCATCAAACATTCACCTCACCATGAAAATCATTACAATTTCATTTCTATACCCTGAAAAGACATCACACATTTATTCTCTACCCCAAAAGCATTATACATTCACTTCAGTACTCTGAAAACCATTACACATCCACTTCTTCACCATAAAAAACATTTTACATTCACTTTTTTACTGTGAAAATTATTACACATTTATTTCTGTACCTTGGAAATCTATACACATTCACTTCATTACCCAGAAAAAATCATTATACATTCACTTCATTGCCTTGAAAATCATTGCACATTCATTTCTCTACCCTGAAAAGACATCACACATTCCTTTCTATGCTTCACATTCACATTTCTGCAGTGTGTTATTAGAGCGTTGGTATCTACACGCTCGTTGTCTGAGCTGTAGGAGGGAGCTCTGGGTGTGAGGCTGGTGATCAGGAAGAGTGCATCAGATCAACTGGAGGTTAACTCCATACCAGGAGGATATAATTACCCTGGAAATCACTACACATTCATTTCTTCACCATGAAAATCGTTACTTATTCACTTCATTGCTCTGATAATTATTACACATTCATTCACCATCTTGAAAAGATATCAAACATTCATTTCTCTTCCCTGAAAAAATCATTACACTTTAATGAAATTTCTCTACACATTCATGAAAAAAATTGCATACCCATTTCTTTTCACCGATAAATATCACATACTTCATTTCTTCACATTTAAAAAAAAAAATCTAACATTCAGTAGAGATTCCTGAAAACTCATTCAAACGCATTGCTCATTTTTCTACTCTGAAAATATACACTAGATCGAATCTTGCCCACCAACAAATATACATTTATTTCCGTTCCCTTTGTACTAGCTCATACATTTCATAACGTAAGATTTCACCACTTGCTCTAAAATTTCTTACACTTATACAAATTATATATTTCATCCCACATTTCTTCTAATCTCTTTCCCAACCACACCATAACTTACATACCTAAATCATTTCTCACTAAATCACATACTTTTGACAGGAGGCCTGGTCACGGACCGGGCCGCGGGGGCATTGACCCCTGGAATTCTCTCCAGGTAGACTCCAGGTAGCACTCCTACACTTCAAACTTACTTATAAGTAACCCATTCAACCTACTATGATGACTCTCTTCAGATTCAAACCCATCCTTACACTTAACATACATCATTCTTTTCAATTAAATGTTTCACAAAGACACATATATAACCATCACATTTAATTTCACCATCTTGAAATTATTTCACTTTGAAAATCATTTCTTAGCCTCTTCATTATCCAGAAAATAATTTAAATTTTTCAATACCAATTAAGTTATTTAAATCTCACCTTTTTTCTTTATGCTTCCTTCAAACACCACATAATTTCTAGCTATATTAAAAAGGGAAAAAAATAAATAAAATGCGGGGATGTACTGTCGTCAGAACCTCACAGGTATTTCCCATTTAACATCTAGTAAAAACTCACCATTTAAATTATTTCATTACTTAACTAACATCACATAGCGGTGGGTGAATCTTCTCTGGGTGACAAATCTGGAGGAATTGTAACGGGTTGAGTCAGGTCGGTTGGAGGGATCTGGACAGGGGACCCCGGGAGTGGTCACGGTTTGTGGGGTCATGTTGCAGGGAGGGGCCGGGGGTATGTGAGTCTGCCCGGTGAGATGACCCCAAGCACTGGGTAATGAGGCTCTACTTATCTTCGTTATCGAAGTGGGTGCTCTACACTGTTTCGTTGTTGAAATGGATCGGTTCTTAGCTCCACCCCCTCTGTTCTCCAGCCTGAGTAAAAATGTATTAATCCATTACAACGCTCTCTAAACATTGCTAACATTACAAATCATTATAAGAAACACAAAGGCATTTACGATATATATGAAGCATACACAACTTCGTGAATGCTAAAACACCACATAAGTGGAATGTTAAGGTAAGACAATATTACGAGGTATATGTGGTGTATATACATTACATGGTAAGTATTTATGCACGATAAAACAATATATCAATATGACTTATCAACTTGTGTTCCACCAATGTTGTTGAGTCTATCATCTCTTCTAAGGCGGTATTCACATGTCTCATTTCCTTTTGCAGTTCTATCAATTGGGATACATTATTTTTTTTCATACATTTAAAACAGAATATATCTCTCAAAATAGACTTCTTCCTACTCCTCAGGGTTTTTTTTTGTAATTTGTACGAGCTCTATTTACGTTTGGGGCAGTAGAGCCTATTTGAAGAAATACACATTGAATTATTTCAAAATTCACAAATCTATAAAAACACACACAACACTATCACACCCCCACCATCACCAACATTATTACTATCCTCACTATCATCTTCGGCACTGTCACCGACACCGTCACTAACATCCACCATCTCAACCATTACCACTATCACCACACATCACTATCACACCACCACTATCACCGTCACTGTCACAACCACAACTGCCACGACAACACTATCGCTACCTCTATTCAACACCACCTCAACCATCAACACTATTACTATTATCACAAACACTATCACCAACATCAATTCTACCACCATCACCACTATACTTATACACACACAATCGAGTTAGTTCGTCATCCCACTTTTATCTAACTCCATGATAACAGCCAGAGAAGTTTGTTGACGAATCACCTTGATACTACGAATGCATCTTGACGAATAATTATAATCGCTTTCAGTGAGGGTTTAAACCTTCATAGTCAAGACACAATCGTAGTATCAAGATGATTCGTGAACAAACTTGTCTAGGTGTTATCATGGAGCTAAACACAGGTGGGATAACGAACTTGCTCGATTGTGATTGTTTAAGTATAGTGGTGTTGGTGGTGAAAGTGATGGTGGTGATAGTGTTTGTGTTAATGTGATGATAGAGTTGATGGTTGAGGTGGTGATGAATAGTGGTAGCGAAAGTGTTGTAATACTGGTGATTGTAATAGTGATGGTGATCATAACGGTGTCATAGTGGTGTTAGTGATGTGTGGTGATAGTGATGGTTAAGATGGTGGATGCTAATGATAGTGATGGTTTTAGTGATGGAGATGATAGTAGAGATAGTGATAGTGTTGTTGATAGTAGTGTGTGTGTGTGTGTTTAGATTGTGAATTGTGAAACATTATGTGCATTTCTTGTAACAGGTTCTAGTAAACCAAATGCAAATAGAGTTCGTACAAATTACAAGAATGCCCTAGTGAGGAGGCAGAAGTCTATTTTGAGAGAGATATCCTATTTTAAACGTATTCAACAAGATAATGTATCCCGACTGAGAGAATTGACAAAGAAAATGAGACATGTGAATAACGTCTCAGAAGAGATGTTAGACTCAGCAATATTGGAGGAACTTAAGTTGATAAGTCATCTTGATGTATTGTTTTATGTAATGCATATACTTCGTAATATTGTCTTACCTTGAAGATTCTACTTATGTGGTGATTTAGCATTAATTCATGAAGTTGTGTGTGTCTCTTATATATCGTAAATACCTCTGTGTGTCTTACCATGAGAATGTATTTATTGTAGAGCCCTCCTTTCATCAAGAAGGTGGATTATAGCCCAAATTTTACCAACGAATCGAGGTAGAGCTCCATTTCACTAACGAAGCTGGGTAGAACCCCCTCTTCAATAAGGAAGAAGAGTACAGCCGTACTTCACCAACGAAGCTGGGTAAAGCCCGCACTTCAATAACCAAGATGAGTAGAGCCCCCATTACCCAACAGTTTGGGTCTTCTCACCGGAAGACTCACATACCCCCGGTCCCTCCCTGCGACATGATCCCATATACCTTGACCATCGCCCGGGGTTACCTCAGCAGGTCTCTCCAACTGACCAGACTCGATCCGTTACAACTCCTCCAGATTCCTCGCCCAGAGGAAGTTCACCCACTGTCATGATTATAACTATGTGATGTTAGTTAAGTAAGGAAATAACTGGAATGATGAGCTTTCATACGGTGTAAAATGAGAAAATCCATGAGATACTGACGGCAATACCTCCCCACATTTTATTTTTTTTCCCTCGGCAATTTAGCTAAAAATAGTGTGACCAACAACTAAAAATTTGGTGTTTGAAGGAAGTAAAATATAAACAAGTTGAGAATTAAATAATTTAGTGAGAAATGTTTTAAGTATAGAAATTATGGTGGAATGTGAGACTAAAAATGTAATACGTATAAGTGTAAGAAATTTTAGTGCAAAGTGATGATCTTTTATATTATGAAATGTAGGAGCTAGTACAGAGGGAACGAAAATAAATGTATATTTGTTGGTAGGCAAGATTCGATATAGAGTATATTTTCATGGTAGAGAAATAAGCAATAAGTGTGAATGAATTTTCATGAATCACTAATGAATGTTAGATTTTTTTTTTCAGTGTGAAGAAATGAAGTGTGTGATATTTGTCGGTGAAATGAGATGGGTATTTAATGTTTTCTTATGAGTGTGTAACGAATTATCACAAAAGTGAATAAGTGTTGCTCTTTCAGGGTAGAAAAATGAAATGTTTAATAATTTTGTGGAAAATGAAATGTGTAGTGGGTTTCAGGGTAATGAAGTGAAATGTGTAATAATTTTTGAGGGTGTGAAAAAGAATGTGTAATGAGTTTGTGATGTCTTTTCATGGTGGAGAAATGAGTGTATAATTATTTTTCATGGTGGTGAATGAATGCGAGTTTATATTTCTATGAAAAATGGGTATGTAATGTTTTTTTTCATTAATGTGTAATGATTTGCCAGGGAAGATAAATGAATGCGTGATATCTTTTCAGGATGGTGAATGAATGTGTAGTAATTTTCAAGGTACAGAAAAAAATGTACAATGATTTTCACTGTGAATGTGAAATGAATTTCAGCGTAATGAAGTGAATTTGTAGTGACTTTCATGGTGAAGAAATGAATGTATAATGATTATTATAGTAATGAAATGAATGTGTAACGATATTGAGGGTAATTTAATTAATGCATAATTGTCTGATGTTTTTTCAGGGTAGAGAAATGAATGTGTAATGATTTTTAGGGTAATGAATTAAATGTGTAATGGTTTTCATACTAATGAAATGAATGTATAATGATTTACATGGTAATGAATTGAATGTTTAATGATTTTCAGGGTATACAAATGAATGTGTAACGATTTTCATGGTGAAAAATGAATGTGTGATGTCTTTTCAAGGCAGTGAAAATGAATGTATATTAATTTTCAGGGAAATGAAGTGAATGTGAAACGCTTTTTGGGATAGTGAATGAATATGTGATGTCTTGTCAGGTTAGAGAAATGAAATGTGTAATAATTTTGAAGATAATGAAATGTGTAGTGTATTGAAATGAATGTAATGATTTTGAGGGTGAAGTGAATGTGTAATGAAGTGATTGTGAAGTGTTTTTTTGGGGTAGTGAATGAATGTGTGATGGGTTTTTGAGTAAGTATTAAGTGTGTAGCGAATTTCACGATGTTGCAATGAAATGTTCAACGAATTTTCGTGAGAGTGAAATGAATGTGATATGTTATTTCAGTGTAAAGAAATGAAATGTACAATGGAATGTTTGGGATCCTCTCGTATAAAAAAGTGTATTAACATTTTCTAGGTAGGCAACTCTTGAATGAGTGTATTTTTTGAAAAAAAAAAAGTGATGTGCGTGAGTGTATTTGTGAATGTGTGTGCGTATGTGTGTGTGTGTGTGTGTGTATGTGTGGGGCTGAACTGTGCATGATGGTAGGGAGAGGGACTGGGAATGTTGAATCAATGAGTGGTCATGGTTCAGATGGTACGGAGAGGGATTTGAGGAGGAGGGGAACGGGTTGTAGTCTTGATCCAATTAAATGGAGTTAGGTGTTTCAGGTGGTATTGGGAGGTTGATCTGAGAAATTGGAGAGAGCTGTAATCTTGATATGCCTTTGATGATAAAAAGAAATTGAGATGAGATCTAATGTTATCATTTGAAGTTTAATGTATTTGTATAGTTTTATCATGTATAAATGTTTACATGTGAAATTTTTTTTAGATATGTTAATAATTGAAGTTGAATGTAAATGTATAGTTTTACCATGTTTAAATACTTACCACGTGATGAATATACCTCATGAATTACCATGTAATGTTCCCTTTCTAAGTGATATTGACATCTGTGTATAACTGCTTGAAGTTGTATATAGTGTACTGCTTACCTTTATATGATTTTATATATTTGAAAAACTTGTGTTTTTCAAATATATAAAGTTGTATTTGCTTACCAGTGTCTTACCATATTTGTAATGTGCTTACCTCTGTGTAAACGTAAGTATACCTCGTATATATGCCTCACAGAATACCATGTCAATAAAACAGAAAGTTTTGTAATGTTTTGTAATGCTTACCACAATAATAAAAGCTTACCAGTGTTTGAATATGCTTTCTTCTGTATAAAACCTCCATACACCTTAATAATACCTAATACCACGGCAGTGCTCGGGTTTCTAAACGGAGTGGTTAGCCTCTAAATTGGGTTCAGGAGCTGCACTCTATGGGGGACCGGGAAGTCCACATTAAAAACCACGACTGTGGTCAGGTCTTGTAATATGCACCTTAATCTACTATGTGGTTATGTGTACAATGAAATAAGGTATTAGCAAGTAGCTAAACTGATTAATGTATCTTTATATACAAATGAGGTTGAGACAACAAGAGTGGCCATGTAAGTCTGGACAACACCACCTAATTTTCACCCACCGAAAAATAAATTAAATTTAAAATAAAATCGAATTTCCTTTCTACGAATATATAAAAACTAAGAAAAAAAAATCTTGATACCAGGAAACAGAGTGAAGATAAACTCTTGGGGAAATTAAACCGAAATTTCATCCGTCGAAATATAAGTCTTGGAAAAAAATAAAATTTATCCTAGGAAATGGATGTAGTAATACTACCTAATACCTTTCCAGGGTTCCAGTAAAACGCATGACTATAAATTTGTAAAAATGCCACAGGGAAAACAGAAAAAACTCCCTGAGCGTTTTCCATGTGCTTACACACATATCTTCAGAGGAATGGGAAGATGAGGCAAGAGAAGCAGGTATTAAATGTTAAACACTGAGGTGACATCAATCAGACAAGGTAACAGCATCTCACACAAACCCGTCCTGCCCATACATTTGTCCAACATCAAGCCATATTTCAAATATGAGTTCTGGTATTTATAAGCTTGACAATTTTATAGTCTAGAATATTTTTCATAATCTTAAAGGGACTTATGGTGTGTCGTGTATATATATATATATATATATATATATATATATATATATATATATATATATATATATATATATATATATATATATATATATATAACAACTGGACGAGCATCATCTTCAACTTGCCCAAATCCTGAATCTCTTTGAAATTCCTGTTAACTACTTCCCTCTTTCCAGCCACTGGACAGGAACAAATTAACTGCCTCGGTGAGTGATTGATTATTGCGCTGTTCCTTGATCAGCTGCGCTGGATTCACAGCAGCGACCAACTTCAGCAACTGAATAACACACTTCCTTGTCGCTAATTGCTCAGCTTCTTTATGCGTTTTTTTACTGATGATTGTATGTTTTATAGGTCATTGAGCCTTGTGGCGGTTGACTTTCAGCTCCTGAGTCCTACCTCTTAACCTTCAGTCAATTTGTGCGGTTTCTTTTAAGCAGTCGACTGTATTTCATGAAACTCATTTCGAACCCATCCTCCTTTTACAATATTCGCAAGCATTAATTTATGAAATTTCCAACATATTTTTTTGTTTATTAAATATAGGATTAGGTTGGGTTTCGTTACGCTGTGTTATGGAAGGTTACACAAACTTATAACATCGTGATGTTGAAAACGGTATACAGTACCCACAAGTTGATGAGTAAGCGAAGAAGCGTGGCAATAAATTAGCGGACGAGTGCAACAAAGAAATAAGCTCGTATATCAAGCTTACTTTTGCATTTCTTCACATCTTTAACACTGACGATTTCTTTTTATTATCATGTCTTTTTATTATTCTTATAATTTTATTGTACTTATGCGTGTCATCTTCCTCTCATTTTATTCACTGAACAGCCTGTTTGTCTTTCCAATACTGCCGAGTATATATATATATATATATATATATATATATATATATATATATATATATATATATATATATATATATATATATATATATATATATATATATATGATGGGGTCCACCTCTGGTGTACATTATGGGACCCATAGCCTCGGAGAAGTGGATAAAATGGCTTCAAGGAAGAATATTTATATTTCTTTCTGAAGCCATATGAATATTCCACTTCCCCTACCACCCCATCTTTTAATTGTGTATAAACTTTATTTCAAGACAAAATACATTGACAAAATACATTGACAAGAATGCAATAGATAACAACTCAGAGCTACATGTCAAATACTTCGTCCAGCTCCCCGACAGTGGGCCGCGTGCCCAGAATGCTGCAGGTATTTCCCCTCTGGATCGCAACACTGAGTAAGAGGAAGCTGGTCGCCCTGTGGTCCTTGGTTTCTATGATGAGTTTTTCACCCGGCTCTTTGAGAAACTTTAGACACACTTGCCCATGCTCCAAGGGTCTCCGACCCTATTGGGACGAAGTTATAGCAAGGGGGAAGGGCTTCATATTTGCGAGTCTTCTGTGTCTCCCTGTGGCTGGCAGCTCCACCCTCTTCGGCTGCGGAGTATGGCAAGTGTCTGCCATTGTGGCAACACAGGTGTAGTCCCAAGCAATCTGCTTACCATCCTTCCAGGGTAGCATAGTGGATCCATCAGGACGCTTTTGACTTCCATCAGACCTCTGCACTTGGGGTTCCTGTGAGCTGGGCAACGGGCTGTGCGAGCTTCACTTTATGATGTCATTGACCTCCTCATGTCTAGCATACTTCTTCTGATGTGACAACGAGACCATGAAGTCGAATTGATCAGCCTGTCCCTTTATATATATATATATATATATATATATATATATATATATATATATATATATATATATATATATATATATATATGCAAAAAGATCACAGTAAACAGGTGATATCAAAATATGCAAGACAACCACTATGAAAAAAAGAATTCCAAGCGCTTATCATGACTACTCAATTATCAAGGAACTATAAAGGAAACATGACAAGAAGGCTTATAAAGGGGAGAATCCACCTCACAGTCACATCACACTAACTGTGAGGTGTTGTCTTTGTTAGTGTGATGTGACTGTGAGGTGTATTCTGCCCCTTTATAAGCCTTCTTGTCATGTTTCCTTTTATAGTTCCTTGATAATGTGAGTAGTCACGAAAGCGCTTGGAATTCTTGTATGTTTTCATAGTGGTTGTCTTGCTATATATATATATATATATATATATATATATATATATATATATATATATATCAGTAACATAGGTCAACATGTTGTTTCTCCAGGTATATTTATTCTTGGGCATCCTCTTCAGATCCTTCCTTCAGTCTGGCACCTTGTCTTACTTCTTGATTATTTTGCACTGGACAAAACTGGACTTCAACTGCTACTTTTCTGAAAATGCTTACGCTTTATCTAGGAAATTCTTGAAGTAGTATCTCATAGGATCAACTCGTGAGGTCAATTCACCTAAGGTGAGTTAATCTGAGATGAGTTAATCTGAGGTGAGTTGATCTGAGGTGAGTTGATCTGAGGTGAGTTGATCTGAGGTGAGTTGATCTGAGGTGAGTTGATCTGAGGTGAGTTGATCTGAGGTGAGTTGATCTGAGGTGAGTTGATCTGAGGTGAGTTGATCTGAGGTGAGTTGATCTGAGGTGAGTTGATCTGAGGTGAGTTAATCTCTTCACAGGTTCAAGTCGAGAACAACGGTGGACTGAGTGTGCTCTTCCTCAACAAGGTGAGACCAGCGGACTCTGGCAACTACACCTGCGCCCCCTCAAACACCCGCCCCGCCCACATCCATATACATGTCTTGAAAGGTATGTTACAGGTGTTGAAAGGTAGGTCGCAGGTGCTGAAATGTTAGATATAACTGTTGGAAGGTAAGTCACAGGTGTTGAAAGGTGTTGATACAGGTGTTTATTGGCGAGTCTTTGATGTTTGATACAGGTGTTTAATTGCGAGTCACTTACGTCTGATACAGGTATGGACAAAACTGTTAGGTTGCAGATGTTGAAATGAGTGTCTAAGTCGTTGAGTTGCATATAATGAAGAGACAATTACAGGTGTTTATATGTACTTACTCTTGTCAAGGTGTGAGTTACAGATCCTGGAGTGAGAATGCCAAATGTTATTTACGTATTTGTGGTTGCAGAGGTCAAGTTCCAGTTCCTGGCCCCGCCTCTTCGCTGGCTGCAACTAAATTTCTTCGTTTCTGACAGCGTGAACCCTTTCATACCTGTTCTTAATACTGTGTGCGGATCCTGCCGTTTTTCCGTCGCTGTATAGGTCGCTCAACTTCCTGGCCATTCTAAGGCTAAAGAAATATTTCTTAACATCTCTGTGACTCATCTGTTTTCATCTTGTAGCTACGCCCTAGTGTTCCTGTTACCCGTCTCTCGGACAGCCAGTCAATCTCCACTCTATGAATTCTTGCTAGCATTTTGTACGTCGTAATCATATCACCCCTGGCCTTTCAGGGTTAACTCATTTAGCCTATGCTCATAGCTCTGGGAACTAGTCTTGTTGCTTAGTTATTACTTTTTTTTCTCCTTTTTGACATACTTTCTCGGATGTGAGTTCCCTGCCGGTGCAGCATACTTGAAGATGGGCTTCAAAAGACGTTTTTATTATATCGTTAATGCCTTTTTTTGAGATAATTGTAAGTTACTCAAAACCTGACATTTTCGTTTTTGCTCAGGCGGCTATTCAGTTGATGTGCGATTCAGTCGATATGCTAAGAACCATGCTTACCCCCAGGTCTTTCTCTTACAGGGTGGTTCGCCTTCTTTATGCCCACAGCCTTTACTCAGTTCTAGTTGTCTTTGCCTTTTCCCTCTTTTCATAACCTAGCATTTTCTAGCCACTTCAGGCAATTCCTGCAGATTGTGCAGATCTGCTTGAAGTCTTTGCTGGTCTGCTCTTGTTGATATTAGCCTCACTAGTTTTCACTTCATCTGCAAACAGGGCAATTGCCGACTCGATTTCTTCTACCCTGTCACATACATATATAAGAAACAGCAATGATTCCAGCACTGACCCTTATGGAGCTTCTCTCATAACATATGCCTATTCAGAAACCGTCTCTCGTTAAGTATGCCTTGATCTACCAAAGTGCTTTGCTTTTATTCCTGCCTGCTCCTCCAGTTTACCCAAAGTCTCTTGTACATGACTGTATCGAATGCATTCTTACAGTTCCTGCCCTCTCTCGTTTCACCAACTACTGTTATCTAGTTCTGAAATGAGTGTTATATGTATTAAAAAGTGATCTAAATGTATTGAAGAATGAGTTATATGTGTTTTAGTGCCTTTCATATGCATTGAAATGTGAACATCGGTGTTGAAGTGTGAGTTACAGGTGTTGGAGAGTGAATTACATACGGTAAATATGTGCAACTGATGTTAAAGAGTGAATCACATATGTTATGGGGTATCAGTTACTGGATTCGAAGTGTGAGATACACTTGCTGAAGGGTGTGTTACGGATGTTGAAGTGTGACTTGCAGTTGTTGATACGTAATTTGCAGATGTTGACAGGTGAGTTACTGATGTTGACGTCACGACTGTAGGGCTCTCGGCGACGTTTCGCTTGGTTTTGGCCTACTGTGACTTCACAATGGTCTAGGACTTCGCAATGGTACAGGACTTCACAGTGGTCCAGGATATCACAGTGGTCCAGGACTTCACAATGGTCCAGGATTTCACAGTGATCCTGGACTTCACAGTGATCCTGGACTTCACAGTGATCCTGGACTTCACAGTAATCCAGGATTTAACAGTTGTCCAGGACTTCAAAATGGTTCAGGACTTCACAATGGTTTGGACTTCACAGTAGACCAGGATATCACAGTGGTTCAAGATTTCATAATGGTCCAGGAATTCACAATGGTCCAGAACATTCGAGTGGTCCAGGTCTTCACAGTGGTCCAGGACTTCACAATGGCCCAGGACATCACAGTGAACCAGAATATCACAGTGATCCAGAACTTCACAAAAGTCCAGGACTTTTCATGGACAAGGATATCGCAGTGGTCCAGGACTTCACAATG
Source organism: Cherax destructor (assembly GCA_009830355.1). Taxonomy (NCBI): domain Eukaryota; kingdom Metazoa; phylum Arthropoda; class Malacostraca; order Decapoda; family Parastacidae; genus Cherax; species Cherax destructor. The sequence continues at coordinate 91,344 of WNWK01005279.1, read as the reverse complement.
GTCCAGGACTTTGCAGTGGTCCAGGACTTCACAATGGTTTGGACTTCACAGTAGACCAGGATATCACAGTGGTTCAAGATTTCATAATGGTCCAGGAATTCACAATGGTCCAGAACATTCGAGTGGTCCAGGTCTTCACAGTGGTCCAGGACTTCACAATGGCACAGGACATCCCAGTGAACCAGAATATCACAGTGATCCAGAACTTCACAAAAGTCCAGGACTTTTCATGGACAAGGATATCGCAGTGGTCCAGGACTTCACAATGGTCCAGGACTTTGCAGTGGTCCAGGACTTCACAATGGTTCAGGACTTCCCAGTGGTTCAAGTCTTCCCAGTGGTTCATGACTTCACAATGGTCCAAGACTTCACAATAGCTCAGGACCTCACAATAGTCCAGGACTTCACAGTGGTTCAGGATTTCACAATGGCCCAGGACATCACAGTGGACCAGGACATCACAGTGGATCAGGATATCACAGTGATCCAGGACTTCAGAAAGGTCCAGGATTTCACATGGACAAGTATATCGCATTGGTCCAGAACTTCACATTGATCCAGAACTTTGCAATGGTCCAAGATTTTACAATGGTTCTGGACTTAACAGTGGGACAGGTCTTCACAATGGTCCAGGACTTCACAATGGGCAAGGAAATGACAATGGTCGGGGACTTCACAATGGTCCAGGACTTCACAGTGGACCAGGACTTCTAAATGGTCTAGGACTTCCCAGTGGTCCAGGACATCACAATGATCCAGGACTTTATAATGGTCCAGGACTTCACAGTGGTCCAAGACTTGACAATAGTCCAGGATTTCCCAGTTTTCCAGGACTTCCTAGTGGTCCAGGACTTTATAATAGTCCATTACATTACGGTGGTCCAGGACTTCCCATTGGTCCAGGACATCCCAGTGAACAAGGACTTCGTAATGGTGGAGGACTTCACAGTGGTCGAGGACTTCACAGTGGTATAGGACTTCACAGTGGTATAGGACTTCACAGTAGTCTAGGACTTCACAGTGGTCTAGGACTTCACAGTGGTCTAGGACTTCACAGTGGTCTAGGACTTCACAGTGGTCTAGGACTTCACAGTGGTTCAGGACTTCACAATGGTTTGAACTTCACAGTGGACCAGGATATCACAGTGGTTCGAAACTTCATAATGGTAGAAAATTTCATAATGGTCCAAGACTTCACAATGGTCCAGGACTTCCGAGTGGCCCAGGTCTTCACAATGATCCAGGACTTCACAAATGTCCGGGACTTTACATGGACCAGGATATCGCAGTGGTGCAGGACTTCACAGTGGTCCAGGATTTCACAATGGTTCAGGACTTCCCAGTGGTCCAAGTCTTCCCAGTGGTTCATGACTTCACAATGGCCCAAGACTTCACAATGGTTCGAGACTTCACAATGGCCCAGGACCAGGATATAACAGTGATCCAGGACTTCACAAAGGTCCAGGACTTTATTCACATGGACCAGGATATCGCATTGGTCCAGAACTTCATATTGATCCAGGACTTCACAATAGTCCAAGACTTCACAATGGTCCAAGTCTTCACAATAGTCCAGGATTTCACAATGTGCAAGAAATTGACAATGGACGGGGACTTCACAGTGGGCCAGGACTTGTCAATGGTCTAGGACTTCCCTTTAGTCCAGGACATCACAATGGTCCGGGACTTTATAATGGTCCAGGACTTCACAGTGCTCCAGGACCTGACAATAGTCCAGGACTTCCCAGTTTTCCAGGACTTCCCAGTGGTCCAGGACTTCCCAGTGGTCCATTACATTACGGTGGTCCAGGACTTCCCACTGGTCCAGGACTTTACAATGGTCCAGGACTTTACAATGGTCCAGGACTTCACAATGGTCCAGGACTTCAAAATGGTTTAGGACTTGACAATGATTTGGACTTAACAATGGACCAGGATATCACAGTGGTCCAAGACTTCATAATGGTCCAAGACTTCATACTGGTCCAAGACTTCATAATGGTCCAGTACTCCATAATGGTCCAGGACTTCATAATGGTCCAGGACTTCACCATGGTCCAGGACTTCACAATGGTTCTGGATTTCCCAGTAGTCAAAGACTTCACAGTAGTTCAGGACTTCACAGTGGACCAGTATGGACCGTACACTCGTCAAAAGCTTTCTTCCTTAAGTACGGGTTCTTTGTGAATTGTTCATGCCAGAGTATAATGCCTTATTGTTCAAGAAGTTACGGAGATAAAATTAGAGTTACATGAGTTAATGTGGGAGTTACAGATGTTTAAGTAACAGTTACAGAGGTGTTTGTTGGAGTTAAGGGCGTTTGAGTGATGTTAAGGTGCTGAAGTGTTACTGAAGAGTGCTGAAGTTGCAAGTGTTTACAGGTCCACCTTGTGGACCATCATCATACATAAGCAGGGTTTTCCAGTGGGCAGTGGAGAACAACATGACGTTCAGTGGTGATAAGTTCCAGCTGCTTAGGTATAGAAAGAATGAAGAACTCAAAAGTAACACTATAAACGGAACTCAAGAGGGTCACCAAATAGAACGAAAAGAACACGTAAAAGACCTGGGAATAATTATGACAGCTGACCTTTATTTTAAAGACCATAACAAGACTGTTGAGTAGACTTCAGGATGTACATGTTTATAGAGGGGCCACAGATATATCAGATCATTTTTTAGTTGTAGCTACAGTGGGAGTAAAAGGTAGATGGGATACAAGGAAAATAGAAGCAGTAAGTAAGAGAGAGGTGAAGGTTTATAAACTAAAAGAGGAGGCAGTTAGGGTAAGATATAAACAACTATTGGAGGATAGATGGGCTAGTGAGAGTATAGGCAATGGGGTCGAAGACGTATAGGGTAGATTTAAAAATGTAGTGTTAGAGTGTTCAGCAGAAGTTTGTGGTTACAGGAAAGTGGGTGAGGGAGGGAAGAAGAGCGATTGGTGGAATGATGTAAAGAGAGTAGTAAGGGAGAAAAAGTTAGCATATGAGAGGTTTTTACAAAGTAGAAGTGATGCAAGGAGGGAAGAGTATATTGAGAGAAAAAGAGAGGTTAAGAGAGTGGTGAAGCAATGTAAAAAAAAGAGCAAATGAGAGAGTGGGTGAGATGTTACCAACAAATTTTGTTGAAAATAAGAAAAAGTTTTGGTGTGAGATTAATAAGTTGAGGAAGCCTAGGGAACAAATTGATATGACAGTTAAAAATAGGAGAGGAGAGTTATTAAATGGAGAGTTAGAGGTATCGGGAAGATGGAGGGAATATTTTGAGGAGTTGTTAGATGTTGATGAAGACAGGGAAGCTGTGATTTCGTGTATAGGGCAAGGAGGAATAATATCTTGTAGGAGTGTGGAAGAGCCAGTTGTGAGTGTGGGGGAAGTTCGTGAGGCAGTGGGTAGAATGAAAGGGGGTAAGGCAGCTGGGATTGATAGGATAAAGATAGAAATGTTAAAAGCAGGTTGGGATATAGTTTTGGAGTGGTTGGTGCTATTATTTAATAAATGTATGGAAGAGGGTAAAGTACCTAGGGATTGGCAGAGAGCGTGTATTGTTCCTTTGTATAAAGGCAAATGGAACAAAAGAGAGCGCAAAAATTATAGGGGAATAAGTCTGTTGAGTGTACCTGGTAAAGTGTATGGTAGTTATTATTGAAATAATTTAGAGTAAGACAGAGAGCAGGATAGCAGATGAACAAGGGGGCTTTAGGAAAGGTAGGGGGTGTGTAGGCCAAGTGTTTACAGTGAAACATAGGTGAACAGTATTTGGATAGGGATAAAGAGGTTTTTGTGGCATTTATGGATTTGGAAAAGGCGTATGATATGGTGGATAGGGGTGCAATGTGGCAGATGTTGCAGGTGTATGGAATAGGAGGTAGGTTACAAAAAGCAGTGAAGAGTTTTTATGAGGATAGTAAGGCTCAAGGTAGTGTGTGTAGGACGGAGGGGGACATATTTCCCAGTAAAAGTGGGCCTTAGACAAGGATGTGTGATGTCACGGTGGTTCAATATATTTATAGATGGGGTTGTAAGAGAAGTGAATGCGAGGGTCTTGGCAAGAGGTGTGGGGTTAAAAGATAAAGAATCAAATACAAAGTGGGAGTTGTCACAGTTGCTTTTTGCTGATGACACTGTGCTTATGGAAGATTCTGAAGAGAAGTTGCAGAGATTGGTGGATGAATTTGGTAGGGTGTGTAAAAGAAGAAAATTGAAAGTGAATATAGGAAAAAGTAAGGTGATGAGGATAACAAAAAGATTAGGTGACGAATGATTGGATATCAGATTGGAGGGAGAGAGTATGGAGGAGGTGAATGTATTCAGATATTTGGGAGTGGACATGTCAGCAGATGGGTCTATGAAGGATGAGGTGAATCATAGAATTGATGAGGGGAAAAGGGTGAGTTGAGCACTTCGGAGTCTGTGGAGACAAAGAACTTTGTATATGGAAGTAAAGAGGGGATTGTATGAGAGTATAGTTATACAAACACTCTTATATGAGTGTGAAGCATGGGTGATGAATGTTGCAACGAGGAGAAGGCTGGAGGCAGTGGCGATGTCATGTCTGAGATCAATGTGTGGTGTGAATATAATGCAGAGAATTCGGAGTTTGGAAATTAGGAGGATGTGCGGGATTACCAAAACTATTATCCAGAGAGCTGAGGAGGGGTTGTTGAGGTGGTTCGGACATGTAGAGAGAATGAAACGAGACAGAATGACTTTGAGAGAGTATAAATCTGTAGTGGAGGGAAGGCGGGGTAGGGGTGGGCCTAGGAAAGGTTGGAGGGAGGGGTAAAGGAGGTTTTGTGTGTGAGGGGCTTGGACTTCCAGCAAGCATGTGTGATGTGTGAGCGTATTTGATAAGAGTGAATGGAGACAAATGGTTTTTAATACTTGACGTGCTGTTGGAGTGTGAGCAAAGTAACATTTATAAAGGGGTTCAGGGAAACCGGCAGGACGGACTTGAGTCCTGGAGATGGGAAGGACAGTGTCTGCACTCTGAAGGAGGGGTGTTAATGTTGCAGTTTTATAACTGTAGTGTAAAGCAACCCTCTGGCAACACAGTGATGGAGTGAATGATGATGAAAGTTTTTCCTTTTCGGGCCACCCTGCCTTGGTGGGAATCGGCCGATGTGTTAATAAATAATAAAATAACAAGTCAAAGATCACGACAGCCAGGAATATAACGGGGTGGGTGTTGAGAACCTTCAAAACAAGGAAAGTAATGCCGATGGTGACACTCTTCAAATCGCTAGTGCTCCCTCACTTAGAATACTGTTCAGTGCTGACGGCCCCGTTCAGGGCAGGAGAAATATCAGAGCTGGAACAAATACAGAGATCGTTTATGGCTCACATTGAGCCAGTAAATCACCTAAATTACTGGGAACGCCTTCAGGTCTTGAACATGTACTCATTGGAGCGGAGGAGAGAGAGATACTTGATAAAATATACGTGGAAAGTACTCGAGGGCCTGGTCCCAAACCTGCACACTGCCATAACAACATACTGGAGTGAGAGATATGGGAGGAAGTGCAAAATAAACCCAGTGAGGAGCAGGGGTGCGGTGGGGACAATAAGGGGACACTGTATCAACATCTGGGGTCCCAGACTATTCAACATATTACCAGAAGATATCCGAAACACGGCTGGAAGAAGTGTAGAAGCCTTCATGAGGAAAGTGGACAAATATCTTTACCAGGTGCCAGATCAACCAGGCCGTGATGTGTATGTGGGACAGCGGACCCCCAGCAGCAACAGCCTGGTTGACCAGGCAAACACCAGACGAGCCTGGCCCATGACCGGGCTCCGATAGTGAAACTCTCGAAACTCTTCAACGATCAAAGGTAAAAAAAGGTATATAGATCATCACTTTGCCAGGTTTGAGATGCTGACTTAACATTCCTGAACTCATGACCAAGTATTTCGCAGGTTTTTTTCTTTATCTCTGTCTATATCTCCATCATTCGCGTCATTCTTGTCAGAAATATATGTCCTGGATACATGTTAGTAGTACATGTGAGAGACACATGTGAGCAACATATGCCAAGAATACATGACAGAGACACAGGTATACAATTCAAATCACATCTCAGAAATACTGGTTAGTAGTTTATTGGCATTTCCTCAGGGTATCTTTATAGTGTCCTTGAAATCCTGGCAAGCATTTCATTTAACTGCCTCATTCAATATACAGGGTAATATCTTGTCTGATCAGATTGTCGTGGATGTGCACTTTTCTCATTTCTTCCTCTCCAGTAGTTCCAATATTCATTACTTCCGTGTGGTTTGACTTTGCCCCTTTTCAGAGTCAGGAACGAGTACCTGATGAGTTGTGGAGACTTGCTGATTTATTGGTTGAAGCTCTTTGGTTACTTACCTACAATTTACCATTGATAGGTTACCATTTTTTTAAATATCACCTCAGATTTCAACCGTCTTTTGTAACGACTACGAATTACTTGTTGTGACTATGAAGTTATTTTTTGTGACTTTGGTGTTACTTGAAGTAACTCTTTTCCGGGTGTGCTCTGTAAGGTAAAAACTTTATTTGGTCGATGCGTGTAAGTCTTCCGAGTAGGGTAACTGAGGTTAAGACCTCGGAGAGCTCTAGAAAGAGATTGGACAAATATATGATCGAGAATGGCTGGATTTGATTCGTAAATGAGGTATTGAAGACATTTCTTGGGACGCTTTGGGAAAAGGTTGGACAAGTGTGGGTGGAAATTGTTGGATTAGAGAAGAACTTGCCTAGTTTGGGCCAGTAGGTCTGCCGCAGTATTTCTCCATTTTTATGTTGTTATGTTGATGCCATGCACACAAATATTGTATAATTCTGGGACAACAGAGTATGATTCTTTCTACGTATCTGGCAGTGGCAGGATGTCTTGAGGCTGAGTACTAGTTGTTCAGGGTTCTGAATAACTAATAACTGGCATCACCCGCGCTCAGTTATTCAGGAATCCGAAGTATCTGCAGATTTATTAGTTTTATCCCCAAAACCTTCCTGGCTTCCTCCCAAGATTCAGGTGCCATATCTGATGGAACCTTCAGGGACGTGGCATATATGGATAAATGAGGATATGGGGGATGCAATTTGATCTGGTGAATATAGAATACTTTACCACCATTTTTCTTGTCCCCTGGGCAGATTAGGTAGTTAGTCGAAGTTCTACTAAATTACCTTCATAGGTCTCGCGAGAAAAGATGCTAAGGCATTAAGAGGAATGGGTTCATCTACCATCACTTTGTCTCCTGGTTGAAACTTCATTATACCTTCTTCTTCTTTTTTTCCGGTGCTTTCTTTTGTTTTTTCCAAGCGATTTGGCATATCGTCTGCTACGTTACTATTATCGACTGATTTGTTTTGAGTAGTTGCATATTCCAAGCAGCTTCTTGCACAGTTTCTCTGATGGTGAAAAGCAGCTATGGAAGTCTTTCGTCCCATTTTTCAACTCATCAAAGTTGAAAAATGAGAAACTTATGCAATATATGGGAATCTTCATCCCAATAATAATTCTCACATATTGCATAAGTGTCTCATTCTTTATCTTCTAGGGTTTCTAAACTATTTATTACACTGTCATTCCATGACAGGTGTAAGCTTCCCTGAAAGCATTTGCTTGAAAAGGGGAGACCAGGACCGAGTACACAGACTTGGGCAAATGCACCTGAAAAGAATTCTTATCAGTTCTTTCTACAGTACTTTGGCAATTTATAGGAATTGTCTCTCATCACAGTAAATATTTGTTAATTCCATGTCCTTGATACAATCTGTGGAATGATCACGAGTACGTTATAAACTGTTAGCCATAGTAGGAGGAGACTGAGTCGCCATCGCTTCAGAATCGGAAAAACCAACGGTTGCGTATAATTTCGCGAAGTTCCGTAGTTGTTAACGACCGGCTGTAAACTATCCCACTAGCAGGTGTCACTCGCCAACAACGCTGAAACGATGAATTATGCAAAGTATGCAAAGTCAGACATGTTACCAACATTTAAAGTCTCACCAGATGCATTACAATTGGTCCAGTACTTCCGTAGCAAGACTGCAGCACTGGATTGTACTCTATGCAACAACCAGTAGCAGTTTCACAAATATTAATCAACAAGGAAAGAGTCAGAGCTTTACAATGTACCGAGAGGTTACCACACGTTTACTCTAGTTTCTTGTGCTTACAGCTGGAAAAGATAATTGCGGTTAATTGTGGTTGAGCTTGTGAGCACCAAATTAGTATGTAAAGTACTTGGGGCAAATAGAATGATCAAAGAAAAATAGAGTAAATCACAATAGAAAAGGGACTGAAATTTGAAGGAGTCTTGATGAATCATTAAATGAATCATTAAATCAGAGAACAATGTGTGTCGAGCTTTTGGAAGGATTTGAAGCACAGTCTTCCATTGCTGACGCAAGTACAAGACTAAATATGAAAGGAAGAAATCAGACAAAAATGTAACTATATGGACTGTGTAACTTAAGAATAAAACTTGATGAAGTCGTTTGATTTTATCGAAAATATGGAACACAATACATTCAAAAAAGGAAGGGCTGGAATTAGGTTAGAGATAATACAGCGCCAGTGGATGATGGGGGATGGAAGGCATTCAGGCTTAATTCAGGGAACTGGAGCACAGATTCATTTCTCTAAATCAAGAGCCTCTCATCAGCATCAAGGAACCTCCCTTGAAGGGGGTAAGAAGGCAATCGTCACTGAGACATTATGAGGTACGAGTTTGGTATCCTATATGTATATGTGAACCTTTTGAGAGTGTTGACATACACCTATTGAATTTATCGTGCTGCTTTTATGTGATCAAATCAATGTATACAGTGTGTCTGAGAAAAACTCTGAGACTGCAGAGGAATTGTTGTGGTTTAGAGGACCATGTCTGGGCTGTGATGGTCATTCATCTGATCTATTCTGAGTAGGAAGACTCTGTCATCCATAATTATCCCCTGAAGGAAGAGAACTATTGAGGTTATCAGACTTTTTTTTCCCCTTAAACATTTCATATAAAAACTTCAACTCGTTGTCTGGTCGTCTATGAACTTTCGATGTTAGTTTATTCTATGGAAAGAAGGATTGCTTTAGAGCTGTATATATCACAAAATGTTAATTTTATCTATGAAAAGTAATACTGAACAAAAAGACACAATACCGTGACTGGAATAATACGCATATAACCAGCATATACGTGAGAGAAGCTTATAGTGAGGTAGTTGGCTCCCTCACCTTTGCGTTTTAGTGTGACTTGTAAATGGTCCTTGTGGGACCAAAACGTAGTCATTAGCTTCTCCTTCTATTGTGAGGTTTATTTGTATAAAAGTAAAATTGCTGTTTCAATGTGCTGACTTCAAAATGCATCGTTTGATCGGCTTGTGACTTTCAAAGTTGGTATATCTTTGTAAGAGGAAAGTTTGGATTATTAATAGGCTACAGATGTGCAAGTTTGATAATTCAATAAAATATGTTGTAATATTTTCTGTGCATTACTCAAGAATGTCTCTACTGCAAGGCTTCCCTCTTACGAAGTTGAAGTATCTATCCAGTGAAAGGTTATGCTTAGTTTTAAGATGTATAGGTGTAGATCTGCAAATTTTAATATATAATAAAAGTCTGAAATGGTACAGAAACCAACAAGAGGTAGTAAATACGCTGAAATGCAATGAATATCTTATTAACATCATTCCTCCCACAAGGGGCTATATCAAGTATATTGAGAATACATGAGAAAGAAGAGTGGATGTATATGAGTACCAACAAAGAAATATGAGGTACTGGAGACCATTGTCGGTATTATGATGCATATCGCAACATCGAATAAGCTACATAAAAAAAGGGCAGATGACCATGCCAGATGCTGGTGACCTAGTGTTATCTGTAACTGTTTTACTTGGAACATGGTCTGCTACAGACGAACATTTGGCATAGTCAATGCCTCATTCCTTGCCAAACTATGTGGAGTCACTGGAAGCTGAATGGTTCAAAGATGTCATCCTAACGTAGTTTAGCAGAAGTGCACCGATGCAGTCATGACCATCATGCATAAGTAGGTTCAAATCTGGCACCATCCAGAAGCAAACCCCTTAACTCTCTTAGGTGTTCTGCTCTGCAAAAACTGGATACACAACTGATTTTCAGAGAATACCAGAAACCTACTAATAATGATGAAAATGTTATATAGTACCAAGTTGATGATTAAGACACATATGCAACAGTAGAGTATCATGATTCCTCTAACCCTTCGCCTACGTAAGCTTTGACAGTCAAATATAGAGGAGAATAAATTTTAGGCAGATGACGTAATCAATCCATCACCGTTGGAGATATAGTTTTTGAGGTGGTCAGTCCCTCAGCCTGCTACCTCCAATTTATTCTCCTCAGCATTTGAGTGAAGACTTCTACGGCGTATATCACCTACTGATTAACGTATCAATAACCACTCCATGTCAAAGTTCGATGCAAGATCTGAAAGCATAAAGATTATGCATCCTGGAATTTCTAGTAGAGGAATATGGTATTATTAAAAGGACCTTCGTATACAACTGTAATCATACATAATAAAACATTCGGATTAGTTGTGGGAAACATAGGTGCAAATTTGTAAATATTATTGAATAAATAGAGATACTAATTTTCGTGAGTAAACTTGAGAATCCCTCTTTATATAGACTATATTTTCACCGCTGGTATATCTTATCTATAGAAAAGTTCTGATGATTTTATAAACATCTCTGGATGGTGATTTGCTAGTTATAGAAAAAACTGGATTGTTACGCTTACCCGTCTGGAGCATAAAATTATTGCATGAAGCTGAAATTTTTAAATGGCGTCATATTGTTTACATTGTGAACAATTATGTCTTACTCATTCCTTTAATCTATTTAGGAGATTATTTTTATCTTACAGTTTAAATCTTATTCTTTAAAATGCTAGGCTTTAGTGCATGTTCTGGTATAAAAGAACATCGGTTTTGAATTTCAGGAAGTTAAGCCCATTTGTTTCCAAAGATGAACTTCCATGATTAATTTATCTGAAAATTATTGTCTCCCTGTCTCATATTATACAGGGGATAAAGTTCAACCTTGTTCCGTCTGATTCTTTCCGTTGTTAAACACTGACTGTAATGTATGACAGCTCTTGGGTCCCTTGAATGTGATCTACACCTCGTAATCCTCTTGAAGATGTTCGTCTGAAGTTTCGCAGCAGATGAAAGGATTAACCTTCATGTGGTAGAATTCCTTAGTGTGATCACCTGGATTTCCTGAGCCTCTCAATGATGTTGATCACCAGCTACTGGACCACCTGGGATGACTTTCTTGTTGCTTCTATATCTTTGATGGGAGTTAGGTTGTAACTCCTCTTCCTCTTGACATTTAATATCTCTTGTAATTGCTATGCTCAGTAGGCCTCTTGTGTGTGTCGAGGTAAAAACTGCTGCGATTATGTGTTACAAGAGATCTCTCTCACCTCTTGGACATGACACATTTAATTTACTTTGAATCTCTCATTGATCTCATTATCCCTCTGTGTTTCTTTATGTAACCCTCTATTGTTTTTATAGCATCCGATTCATTGTATTTAATTTGTAATCCCCCTTTAACAAGGTAGATAACCGTCAGTGCACTGCTTAAATGGTATTGGGAAGAACTTGTTGTCTAATAATATGGATAACAACCAATCCAGTGTTTCTTAGTAATCTCTCTACCATAGCAGAGTCTATTATACAGTCGCTGATGAAGGTCGCCACCTATGCTGAGTCCAGCATTACAGTTCTTGTTTCTCAGTCGTCGTGTGGGCTTAAATACTCCTAATTTCACTGTGTTTGAAATCACCTAGCATCACCGTATATATTGATTATGCTACTCTCTTTGATACCTATTGATGCCTTGTTATAGGTGCAATATTGAAGTGTTTGCTCATTAAGAAGGGTTACGTTTTTTTGGGGAAGGGTGGCAGATATGAGTGTTAGTTTTGTTTATTGTGTCATTAGTGAGGGGAAAGGAAGGGTTGCTGCCTCTTTTTGGTTTAAGGAGAGATGGTTTGCATATGTTATTCCTTCTTCTTGGTTCATCTTATTTACGATTTGCTGCTCTTCTCAATGCCCTCCTCATTTTGTCAAGGATAAGCCCTCTGAATATTTTATTTTATTTTCGAACACACCACAATAATATGTGGTCTCTGAAGCCAGTGAGGTGATTTTTTTGTGTTAATTGCTTCATTCACGAGTCTCTTATTTTTTCATTAGTTTTTTTCTATATTTTTGTCTCTTATATTTTTCCTGAATTTTATCATCTGCATGTTATGTCCTGTAGGTTATCTTATGATTTTTACACTCCAAGACTCGTCATCAATATGTCTCATTTTTTATTTCGTACTTTTAATCTCCCATCTTGAATTATGTACCTCCTGTGTCTTGTCGTATATATATATTTTTTTTAAATTCATTGCTTCTAATTTTTACATATGACATTGCTTCCTACCTATACTGTCTTCCATCCAACATTGTTCAACTCCGTCTACATCTTCATAACAATGCTCTACTCGGTTGTCTTTGTTTCTCAGTCCAGTTCACTCTTCAGTTTGTGAAGTTGAACCTTCATCTCCCATTCATTTTCTATTTCGCATTTCCTGCGAGGTTATTTGCGTATTGTTCCAGTCAAGGTAATGTGTCTTTTTGCTCTTTAACGAAATAAATTGTACATTCATCTTGTGCGGCACGTGATAAATCGCTCCGTGTAGAATATAAACTGTGTGTTGTCGAGCTAAGTTCTCCCTTCATAGCATTGTCTTTGTACCCCCCTCAGATCACTTTGGTATATTTTGTTGTATTTTAATCAACGTGTGACTTTTATCTTTGTGTTTTTTTGTAAATATTTATGAATCGTTGTATATTATTAATGGTATACAGTACAGGGAAGCAGAAGACGGTGTGAAAGGTCATGTTCCTAAATTCATGAAGAATCACTAAATATAAGGAAAAGAAGAGATGTCAATACGAGGGAAAAACAATGAGTGGGGTTCTGCAAGGACCGGTATTAGGACTAGTATTGTTTCTGGTTTATGTGATGGCTATCTGAAATGAGGTTAAAAAGATTTGACATGAGGTAAGAAGACCGGACACGAAGTAAAGCCTCGGGGCTCAGAGTCTGCAAACCTCACTCATAGAGAAAGGCTTAAGGGTGAGCGAAACGTCTGGAATATAGTCGAAAATTAACATAAACGGAATAATATAAATGTTTAGAAAATTGACAAGTTAAAGAATGAGACATCTGTGCAACATCTGGAAATACTAATTACGGAAATGTTTCTCCAGCCAGTGGCTTCATCGGTCCATTACAGAGAAGAACGGTGTAAGATTACGAGTTTGAGGTTATCATCTCCTCAGCCTAGACTCGATGTGTTCAGTCCTTCAATCTTGAGGAAATTTTCTCAAGATTGATGGACTGATTACCAGGCTGAGGGACTGATTACCTCGAGCTCCTCCTCATCTTCCACATTTTTTCTCTGCAATGGACTGAAGAAGCCACTGGCTGGCAAAATATTTTCGTAATAAAGATTCCCAAATGTTGCAAAAGTCTCATTTTTCAACTGAATAACCTCTGCACCGAATGCATATTCTAAATCAGCCTTCAGGAACCTCAACAAAAACATTCCGAGCCCCTATATACAATATACGTGTATGTCAGGCCCATCTGAGAGTAAATAGCACCATCGTGGTACCAACACCAGAGAAAGCATGGTAAGACTCCGGAGAAAGTGCAGATGCATGCAACGAGGCTTGTCTAGGAGCTAAGGGTTATGAACAATGAGGAGAGGCTAACGAAGTTGAGCTTAACGACAGTGGAGAACAGGGGAACCAGGCGAGACATTTAAAAAAAATCAGAGGAATTGGTATAGTAGTCAGGGATTGGCTAACTGAAAGGTGGCAAACAGGTACTAGGGGGGCACTGCTGGAAGTTAAAGACACAGAGGAGATTGAGGAATGTTAGGATGTATTTCTTCAGCTTCAGATTGGCCAGGAAGTGGTAAGACCTCAACGAAGAGGTGGTGAAGGCAGGTTCCATACACAGCTTTATGAGAGGTACAACAAGGGCTAAGAGGGACTGAATCGAGCAAGTGGCAAGTTGAGAGGTGGGGCCAGGAACTAAGAGTCGACCCCTGCAACCACATATAGGAAGTACACACACACAGACTCAGGTGATGCACAGGGATGTTAGGAAGTATTTCTTCAATCATAGAGTTGTCAGGAAGGGGAAGAGTCTGGAGAGTGATGTAGGGGAAGGATCCATACATAGCTTTAAGCTCATTGAGCGACCAGTGAAGAAGCGGGACCAGGAGCTATGAATCGACCCTGCAACCACAATTAGGTGAGCGCCACACACACACACACACACACACACATCTGTGCTCACTAGCGTGATTCATGATCTTCACCAGGAGGGGAGACCCCGGCAGCTATACACTCAGCCTCGGGATGGCCGCGTGCTGCTCTGCCGCTTCTCATCAGCCTCCTGCTATGCCTGGCCTTCACCATCATGGTGAGTCTCACGCAGTTACACTGTTGTTACTATTATGTCTCTTCGACCTTCCTGCCCGATATTGATGTCTCTAGCTTCCCTCGTGTAGATATAGACATCAACTGGTTATATTGCTACATTTTGTTATCTTCTCCTGAAACAAAGTATTAATTTCTCCTTGCTTTATGTCACCAGCTTCCTGAAGTTCAGTGTTTATTTCCTACAAAATCTTAAGAACTGCAATATTGCACTGAACATTACAGTGTAACCTATTTTTTTATGAAGAACAAACATACCACGAAATCCATGTCGGATGTTAGAATATTTATGCTCCAGTAAGATAATAAAAAATTTCCTGTTTATAGTTAGAATTTAAAAAAAAATTATAAGCAAAGAACTTTTTTTTTATTTTGGTTTATGAAAATCGTTTTAGACTGAAGATTATCTGGAAGAAAAATTTGAAGAGTGAGGGAGCCAACTAACATATTCAAGTTTTTCTTATCACACGAAATCGTAATAACATGACTGCAAACAATCCAGGATACGGATGGGGTTAGAACCCCTGGCAAGTGAGTTTTACTACGCACTTACCATGAGCATTTCTTTCAGTATAAGTCAACAAGCAAAGTGCCTCATCAACATATCTCAAGTAAATAATAACAGCCGGGAGAAAGTCTTTAAAAAATCCTCGTTCATAAATAACCACGTTCACAGTACTTGGTAAAAAACAAGATTTAATCACTGATGACAAATTCCCGGTCAGTCATGCATTATACGAAAAAATATATAAATTTAATGTTGTGATGATAATAATAATAATAATAATAATAATAATAATAATAATAATAATAATAATAATAATAGGTAGTAGGTTGGTAGACAGCAACCACCCAGGGAGGTACTACCATCCTGCCAGGTGACTGTGAAACAAACCTGAAACTGTTTTACATGATGGTAGGATTGCTGGTGTCTTTTTTCTGTCTCATAAACATGCAAGATTTCAGGTACGTATTGCTACTTCTACTTACACTTAGGTCACACTACGCAAACATGTACACGTTTATGTATACACACTCATCTGAGTTTTCTTTGATTTTATCTTTATAGTTCTTGTTCTTATTGCTTTTCCTTTCATATCCATGGGGAAGTGGAATAAGAATCTTTCCTACGTAAGCCATGCGTGTTGTAAAAGTCAACTAAAATGCCGGGAACAATGGGCTAGTAACCCCTTTTCCTGTATAGCTTACTAAAAAGAAGAAGAAAACCGTCAAAGTGGGATGTTTGAATGTGCGTGGATGTTGTGCGAATGATAAGAAAGAGATGATTGTAGATGTTATGAATGAAAAGAAGCTGGATGTCCTGGCTTTAAGTGATACAAAGCTGAAGGGGGTAGTAGAGTTTCAGTGGGGAGAAATAAATGGGATTAGATCAGGGGTTTCAAATAGAGTTAGAGCTAAAGAAGGAGTGGCAATAATGTTGAATAATCAGTTATGGCAAGTAAAGAAGGAGATAAGTGTAGAGGAGAGAGAGAGATTTTGGGAAATGTTGAGTGAGTGTGTGGGGAGTTTTGAACCAAGTGAGAGAGTAATTGTGGTTGGGGATCTTAATGCTAAAGTGGGTAAAAATGTTGTGGAGGGAGTAGTAGGTAAATTTGGAGTGCCAGGGGTAAATGTAAATGGGGAACCATTAATTGAGCTATGTGTAGAAAGAGGTTTGGTAATAAGTAATACATATTTTATGAAAAAGAGGATAAATAAATATACAAGGTATGATATAGCACGTAAGGAAAGTAGTTTGTTGGATTATGTTTTGGTGGACAAAAGGTTGATGAGTAGGCTTCAGGATGTACATGTTTATAGAGGGGCAACGGATATATC
Source organism: Cherax destructor (assembly GCA_009830355.1). NCBI lineage: Eukaryota > Metazoa > Arthropoda > Malacostraca > Decapoda > Parastacidae > Cherax > Cherax destructor. The sequence goes on along the minus strand of WNWK01005279.1, from coordinate 74,956 downwards.
AGATCATTATTTGGTTGTAGCTACAGTTAGAGTAAAAGGTAGATAGGACAAAAATAAAATGGCAACAGCAAGTAAGAGAGAGGTTAAAGTGTATAAATTAAGGGAGGAGGAAGTTAGGGTGAGATATAAGCAACTATTGGCAGAAAAGTGGGCTAGTGCAAGTAGGAGTAGTGGGGGGGGGGTTGTTGAAGAGAGTTGGGATAGTTTTAAAAATGCAGTATTAGAATGTGGGCAGAAGTTTGTGGCTATAGGAGGGTGGGTGCAGGAGGAAAGAGGAGTGAGTGGTGGAATGAAGAAGTAAAGGGTGTGATAAAAGAGAAAAAGGTAGCTTATGAGAGGTTTTTACAAAACAGAAGTGTTAATAGAAGAGCAGAGTATATGGAGAGTAAAAGAAAGGTGAAGAGAGTGGTGAGAGAGTGCAAAAGAAGAGCGGATGAAAGAATGGGAGAGGCTCTGTCAAGAAATTTTGCTGAAAACAAGAAAAAATTTTGGAGTGAGATAAACAAGGTAAGAAAGCCTAGGGAACGAATGGATTTGTCAGTTAAAAACAGAGTAGGGGAGTTAGTAGATGGGGAGCTGGAGGTATTGGGTAGATGGCGGGAATATTTTGAGGAACTTTTAAATGTCGATGAAAAAAGGGAGGCGGTAATTTCATGTACTGGCCAGGGAGGTACAACATAGTTTAGGAGTGAAGAAGAGCAGGATGTGAGTGTGGGGGAGGTGCGTGAGGCATTACGTAGAATGAAAGGGGGTAAAGCAGCTGGAATTGACGGAATCATGACAGAAATGTTAAAAGCAGGGGGAGATATAGTGCTGGAGTGGTTGGTATTTGTGTTTAATAAATGTATGAAAGAGGGAAGGTACCTAGGATTGGCAGAGAGCATGTATAGTTCCTTTATATAAAGGGAAGGGGGATAAAAGAGAGTGTAAAAATTATAGGGGAATAAGTTTACTGAGTATACCACGTAAAGTGTATGGCAGGGTTATTATTGAAAGAATTAGAGGTAAGACAGAGAGTAGGATTGCAGATGAGCAAGGAGGCTTTAGAGTGGGTAGGGGATGTGTAGATCAAGTGTTTACAGTGAAGCATATATGTGAACAGTATTTAGATAAAGGTAGATAAATTTTTATTGCATTTATGGATTTTTGAAAAGGCATATGATAGAGTGGATAGGGGAGCAATGTGGCAAATGTTGCAAGAGTATGGAATAGGTAGTAAGTTACTGAAGGCTGTAAAGAGTTTTTATGAGGATAGTGAGGCTCAGGTTAGGGTGTGTAGGAGAGAGGGAGATTACTTCCCGGTAAAAGTAGGTCTTAGACAGGGTTGTGTAATGTCCCCATGGTTGTCTAATATATTTATAGATGGGGTTGTAAAAGAAGTAAATGCTAGGGTGTTGGGGAGAGGGGTGGGATTAAATTTTGGAGAATTAAATGCAAAATGGGAGTTGACACAGTTACTTTTTGCTGATGATACTGTGCTTATGTGAGATTCTAAAGAAAAGTTGCAAAGGTTAGTGGACAAGTTTGGGAGAGTGTGTAAAGGTAGAAAGTTAAAAGTGAACATAGATAAGAGTAAGGTGATGAGGGTATTAAACGATTTAAATAAAGAAAAATTGGATATCAAATTGGAGAGAGGGATTATGGAAGAAGTAAATGTTTTCAGATATTTCGGAGTTGACGTGTCAGCGGATGGGTTTATGAAGGATGAGGTTAACCATAGAATTGATGAAGAAAAAAAGGTGAGTGGTGCGTTGAGGTATCTGTGGAGACAAAAAACGTTATCCATGGGGGCAAAGAAGGGAATGTACGAAAGTATAGTCGTACCAACACTCTTATATAGGTGTGAAGCATGGGTTGCAAATGCTGCAGCGAGGAGGAGGCTGGAGGCAGTGGAGATGTCCTGTCTAAGGGCAATGTGTGGTGTAAATATTATGCAGAAAATTCGGAATGTGGAAATTAGGAGGAGGATGTGTGGAGTTACTAAAAGTATTAGTCAGAGGGCTGAAGAGGGGTTGTTGAGGTGGTTTGGTCATTTAGAGAGAATGGATCAAAGTAGAATGACTTGGAGAGCGTATAAATCTGTAGGGGAAGGAAGGCGGGGTAGGGGTCGTCCTAGAAAAGGTTGGAGGGAAGGGGTAAAGGAGGTATTGTGGGCGAGGGGCTTGGACTTCCAGCAAGCATGTGTGAGCGTGTTAGATAGGAGTGAATGGAGACGAATGGTTTTTGGGACATGACGATCTGTTGGAGTGTGATCAGGGTAACATTGTGTGAAGGAATTCAGGGAAACCAGTTAATTGATTTAGTTGGACTTGAGTCCTGGAAATGGGAAGTACAATGCCTGCACTTTAAAGGAGGGGTCTGGGATAGTGACAGCTGGGAGGAACAATTCTCAGCTGTCGTATCTGAGCTCCTCTGCAAAGACAGTGATTATGTATGAGTGTGGTGAAAGTGTTGAATGATGATGAAAGTATTTTCTTTTTGGGGATTTTCTTTCTTTTTGGGTCACCCTGCCTCGGTGGGAGACGGCCGACTTGTTGAAAAAAAATTATTTTTATTATTATTATCACAACTAAGCGTTAAACCCATAAGGGTTATACAGCACTGCGTTTATTCCTGATCATACATCAACAGTTTTTCGACCGAGTTGCTAAGAAGTGTCTGCACAATACCTTAGTAAACAACATATAACTAAAATGTTGAAAATCAGATCCCATGTTTGTCTTGAAATATTTTTCTCATAAATCTAAGTCAACATTGGTTTCAACATAACCAGGACGAGTGGTTTTAGAATTTGTGCGAACATTTATTGACAGTGTAAGTTGCTAATATTTCCAACTTAAACCAATCCTCTTAAATTCAATGGCAATTTCTCATACACGGTTTGCAAAAAAATTCTTGATAGACGATTTTAGGTTTGGTTAGGGTAGGTTATTATTGTCCTTAATCAATAATAAATAAATAATTATAATATACAATGCCAGTAAATGAAACATTAAATAAACGTGATATAAAAAGTTATATTTCGAGAGCAAAGAACTGTGTCGTATGTAATCTGTTTAATGATCGGTAAACAGTCACCCATTTGAGTGTCTTAATAACAGAGAAATACTCTTCATTATTAAGTGGATGGCTGCAAACTTATGCTAAGTTATATTGGCTTGCCAGGATAATTGGACAGTGTTAATTTGCTTAATGAAACGAATGACTTTGTGATATTCTCCATTATTTCAGCGAGGGGAGAGTGTTGATGGTGTGACCGTGGCACAGGAGTGCCTAGAAAGCAACAAGAAACAATTGTTGGAAGACGGTCACAACTCTTTCACCAAGAGCAGCAGCAAGCAGGTGCTCGTAGAGAGTCACTACTCTGGCTCTCTCCGGTGCTGCAGTCACTCATGCCCACACTACCACAGTGGCTTTGCTTTTCTTCCATTGGAGATGTCACCTTCCCTCTGCACAACTCCCTCCACATCCTCGGTCCAGCCATCCACCCAGCAGGTGAGAAAGACATCACTTATCCTAACCCGAATCAGGAGGTTCTTGTTTACCTGGAGTCGACCTGAAGGTCGTTCCGGGGGTCAACGCCCTTTCCGCCGGGTCTGAAAGTCAACTAATGAGCAGCTCTAGCTCTTATCCGTTCCAAGTCACTGTCAATACACTTACCTCTGCAACACTCCCTCCGAACCCTCTGTCTAACCATCTCACTCCATCTATCCGATGAGTGAGAAACACCAAAATTTTATGATTCAGTAAAGTTGGAAATATATAGAAACAATCATTAAAAATATAAATTTAACTATATAAGATACATTGTGACAGTTCAGTCGAATTAACCTACTTTTTAAAACACATTTTCCTTAATCTTGTGATGACGTATAATCTGGTGATCGTTACAGTCTTGTGGTGAGTATAATTCTGTGGTGAGTATAATTTGTTTGTGAGTATAATCTTGTAGTTAAACTTGTGATGGTATAATCGTGTTTTGGGTATAGTCTAGAGGTGAGTACAATCTTGTGGTGAGTACAATCTTGCATTGGACATAATATTGCGGTGAGTATAATTTTATGATTGTATAATCTTGCAACTTGTGTAATCTTGTGATGAATGTGATCTTGTGGTATTGTCTTTAGCGAGTATGTTGTTGTGGTGAGAATAATCTTGTGGAAAGAATATTCCTGTGGTATTATCTGAGGGGGAGTATAATTTTGGATGAATAAAATCTTGCAGGTGAGTATTATCCATGATAAATAAAATGGAAGATTAAAAAAAATCACAATAATAGGTACTGTAAGTTAACTGGTTCTCGATTGGAGAAGTTTTGACTGAATATGTCTGGATTAGATTAATTAAAATGCCACAAATTCAACTAATGTGACATTTTATTGTGGCAACGTTTTGCTCTCTAGGAGCTCCTGGAGAGCGAAACGTTGCCACAATAAAATGTCGCATTAGTTGGACTTGAGTCCTTTTACTTATTATGTCTGGAGTAGATCTTGTTTTTCCTAGGGCAGAGGTCGATGAACTTTTTTTGGGTATTACCCCAAAACAAATTTGTGTACAGCGAAATTACCCACTAGACTTGAAAGTCCACAGAATCCGGAAAACACAAGGACCATTCAAATTCAAAACAGTTTATTGAATCCATCTGTATGGAGAATACAGTCAAACCAGCTGAAAAGTATGTATTATACACGATAAATATATGTTACACTGTACACTCCTAATTGTTATGACAAATCACAAAACACTACCTTACCCCGGTCGTTAAAAGTCGTAAACTTACTGACATAAGCAATGCACTTCTATTGATTGCGAGCAGAGACAATTAATGATAGCGAGATAGGACACTAGGCCAAAAATTATGTGATGGTGGTGTTGACAATGGGACAAGTGGTTGTCCAGCCGACTCCCGAGTCAATGCTGATACTTGCGGTGTTGCCAGCCACTGGAATCCTTACC